>RCAB01000379.1:0-63109 GCA_003640385.1 Setaria digitata | reverse complement strand
TATTATTATTATTATTATTATTGTTATTAATATTATTGCTATTATTAGTATTATTATCATTATTAGTATTATTGCTGCTATTATTTTTATTATCGTTGTTATCTATATAAAAATATTTTTTCATATTCATATTTTATTGTGATAAGACAAGTACAAATCTTATACATATTTATCAATATTTATCAAAATACGATACTTGAAAATGATATGCGTAGTAAACTAATTACGATTTTCAATCGGGAAATCGAAGTGGTGTCTGAATAGTTCATTCTATTCAACTGCAGTAAAGGAGATATTTATTTAAGCTTACTAGATTTATAGAAATAAAGACTACAGCTTATTATAAAAACCATAATAAGGTTGGGTGTTATGGCGTAGTTTATATCATTGTTCTTCACATAAAATAATGAAATGAAAAAGATGCGGTAGGGAAAGGAGAGGAACTCGATATAATCATAAAAAATTTAGTTCCAAGCAATTGGCACTGCACATCATGACTATATTTCTCCGAATTAAACAATTTTTTTTCTTTTTTTTCAAGGCGCCCTCATGGGGAGTATTTATAAATATGCTGAAAAAAATGAGCAGTTCATTATCTTAAAACTAATACGTATGTACAATTTTTAGATAATAGATTAATAAATCTAAAAACAATTTTCAGATAACTAATAAACAAACCAAATTATCTGTTCTATCCTGATGAGGCATTATTTTGATGGTTACATTCTACAAAAAAAAAAAAGTTTGCATTTTTGAAACCCGTCATCTGGCTTTCTGTAGTAAACAACCTTTCATATAATGACTTCTTAAAATAAGAGATTTAGGAGTTTCCAATTATAAGAAGAGAAAGAGAAAGAGAGAGAGAGAGAAAAAAAAAAAATGAAACCCAACTTAATTACAATATAATTCTCTACACGGACAATGTTTAGAAATTTTGCGAGGTGTTAAAAATTGAGAGTAAAAAATTTTTTGTTTTTTTAATTCTTTTTTGAAATTACAAAAATTATACAGAGCAATAGAAATTTTAGGCAAAACTATTTGTTAATTTTCACAAAATTAGGCCGAGAAGAGAGTTAGATAGAGCTATGTGGGAAATAATTTGTTGCAAGTTAGATCGACCAGAAGAAATCAAACTAAATAAGTGAAGATATCTTCAATTTGTAAACACAAATAAAATTCGACTACAGGTCTCTGAAAGAATAGGAGAGAAATTCAAAAAAAAAAAAAAAGAGAATCAGCACATCTTAGCTTTTCATTACAAAATGAGCTCTTAACTTCAAAAGCTTATCTGTTCCCGATGAATATCAAGAACAGATAGGCTTTTAATGTTGAGAGCCTTTCTTTTTATCAAAACATGAAATCAAATGAAATAAGATTCTTCAGCCTACTAACTTGCCAAAAGTCTCATCTACTCTAAACAATATTTACCCAAAAATACTACATAAAAATTTCATGCATGAATTTATGATTTGCATAAAATAAATAAATTAATAAAAGAAGATATGTGAGCGTCAGAGATTAGTCTCTGATTTGTTAATAAACAAAAAAAAAAAAATAGCCAAAAGAAAAAAAGGGAATAAAGAGAATTAGGAAACTGTATGATCCAGAAAAAAAAAAAAAAAATCAAACTTTCACCATACGATAAATGCATTTATTGTGAAAGGAATAAATACTTTATTCAAAAATTATCGGCAGTTATATATGTACCTAATTAATTCCGAAAAGAAAGGGAGAGAGATGAAAAATTGTTGAAGAGGTTTTTTTAGCAAATTTTGACTGCAAGTGACACTTCGCCGAGTATAATGATGGAAAAACCTCTTATCATGAGAGGGATATAGAAATGCATTATGAAATATGCCTAAATAAACAAAATAAAAGTAGCAGGTGTAAAAATCTTGAGTTTCAGGAAAAAAAAATGTCACTGCTAAATTAAATTCGTGCTTTTCAATAATGTGCAAGCAATTAACGCTTTGTTAGCTTATTTTATGAAGTTTATTAGAAGCTAATGAGGTTGAAATTCATTGATCGTCTGTGACTTTTTCAAATGCTTGTATCTGAAATTTACGTTTGGAAATGTTAACATTTATTCCAGTCCAGCAAAAACAATGAATTAAAAGTACATGATATTTGTAACCTTGCAAAATCAAATTTACTAGTTTGTGTGACATATCAAGATAATCTCATTAAATGATCGCTAAGCATAATTATTATTTTGTGTCTGTGTCTGTGTGTTTTCTCAAGTACGTTTTTGAAATGATAAATAAAAAAAAAGACATTTTAAACTTTTAAAAAATCGTAACTAAATAAAATAAAATGGCAACTAAATGAAGTAACTGAACAGTTTATATAATTAATAACAAAATATACGAATAAGAGAATGAAATCGAAGCGTTTCTTTTCGCAAGAGTTATCAAGTATTATAAATGGAGCAAAGGACGGAAGTATATTAGTAACATAAATGGAGCAATAATATGGCTATTAAAAAAAAAAAAACCGTCAAAAAAAAAAGGAAAAGTTTAATCACTTGCAACTACAGCTGTTTCTTATTCAGTCCATATTATCACTCATTCTTCAAATTGCTGAATATTATTATTATTATTTTTTTGGAAAGCTGAATGAAACATAATGACTGCAATCGTAGGTAAAGAAAGAGAGAATGATTTTTTTTTTTCCAGCTATAAGAAGATAAGTTAATTATAATAATACTTGAAAGAAGTAGTAATTATGAGTGCTTTAGGCAAATCAGAATCATTTTCAGCGTCAAAATTAAGCATAATATCATTTGGAAATGCTCAAAATAAACTGACAGCTTGATGATTTTCTTTTCTTTTTTTCTCCTTTTTTTCTTGTTCTTTATCAAAAGTTTAGCTAAAAAAAATCTTGAATAGATGGCAAAACAATCGGCTTAAAAAAAAAAAAAAAAAAAGTGAAATTCTCAGAATAAAACGAGGAAAATAATAATAATAATGATCGATAAGTTGTTTTTTATTTGAGTTTTTAAGTAAAACATTTTATATTAAGTATATAGCGGATGTGAAAAGTAAAATTATGAATTAAATGATGATGTTACTGTCCAATAAAATCCTAAAATAGCATCAAAATTGATATAAATGATCGCGGCAAAAGGATAGAGCAGAATTTTTTCATTATTAACTTTAAGTAAAAAGAAAAAGAAATATACTCATCACTCTGCTTGGCAGTTTTAAGAGAAGTCTGCGTGGTCAATATATTTCAGTCACTAACTCAGCAGTGCTTATAATTAGTTGATTAATTTAATTTTCTGTTTTACGTTTTCCCTAAAATATTTTTGCATATATCTTATTTATAATTCTGCTTAGTTGGAACAGTGGAAACTTTTTTTTTTCTTGCGTTTTACTTTTATACTTTGAGCAAACCAAATTTATAAATATAACATGATGTATTCAAAATTTTTATGTCATAAAAGTATGCAGAACGTAAATTATGCCGTCGTAATGTGTTAAAAATTCTGAAAGTTAACCTTATGAAATTAAAAAACAAAACCAAGATGGCTGCACTTTCTTAAAAACCTAATATGAAAATTTTAGTGAAAAATGGAAAACAAATGTAATGGTTACATTTAAAAATTTCCATTTTTTTTTATTTAAGAACGACAATATTACCAAACTCCTAGCTATATTCATGAATTGTGAGATGCTTACAGGATTGACATTTGACCCCGGGTAGTGTTTTTCATCACTCAATTATCAATTTGCAAATACCGTTTAAGATTTTATGGTTATTACTTTCGAAATTTATAAACTGGTCGCTTTCTACTCGTCAAATACCAATAATTATATTAATCGCATAAATTGTTATTCCTCTTTTTCTCCTTCTCCAGTTCGATAATGCGATGGATTAATTGAAATGACAAAGTCTCGATATGAATATTGAACAAATCGGGTCCAATCATGGTAGCACATCATGTGGTCTGAATGTTGGGTTATAAGTATTGGGGATTTTCATGTTCAGTCTTAAGGTGTGGGCTTACGGGAAACAGTGGAGAGTTGCTGTAAGTTTCTCCGATGAAAGTTTGTGCTTCTATCTTGCATAGATCGCATTTATGATTCTTTTCCACTAGTTAGTTACCTTAGTCTATGGCGAGATTTTACCATAAAAACTCTCACACTCCATCAAGTATTACGCTTCTCTCTCGTCAGTTGACATCCCTTTTGAGAGGATGTTCTTGAGTTTTTCTCCCTTGACAGTTCTATCATTTTATGTATCCCTACCAAGTTGGCTATGTTTGGAATACTTCGTAAGTGAAATATCCCTATGAATCGTGTCAAGTATTTATCATGCTATGATATATTGATTTGAACGAGTGAGGAGGGATAGAAAGAGCAGAGGTTTTTTTTTTTTTTTCTTCAGCCTGGATATTCACAGCTTATACAACAATTATATAGCATTTTCAGTTATTTCTCGCCGTTTTTTTTTTTTTTAGAATGCATGAGGAAGGATTGTGAATGCTTGTGGTGAAAGTAGAGCAGAGCGAAGTACAGGAGCTCGTGGACGCTTTCAAATCTGAAGGCTCATTTGACAAACTGAGGCGGAAAATTTTCAGTACAATTGCCGCCACTGTATGTAATCAGCTTTCATCTCGCCATTTACAGTATAGCTCTTTAGTAAAATGTAAATTTGGGGTCATGCAGAACGACTAAACTATTAGCTGTTTAGTATACATACTCCGGAATGAGGCCGTAATACTGTTTTCGAGCGATTTCGTTTAATGCACGAGTTAATTGAACCACCAATCCCCTCCTCTTTTTAATATTAATTGTCCTCCATTTCGATTGTGCTGCGTGAACAGTTTTGAGTTAATTTCGGTGGAAAATGTGTTATGCTCATGTCAGTAGGTTTAAGACATCAATGAACATCGGTGGTATTTTAGGATCGTTACCGGAATGTTGCATTAAATGCTGAAGATACTGTTGACGATTTGCTGAAAACAGCAACACCAGATCTCACCAAAAATAAAGCACTTGATATACTCAGGAAGAAGCTTTTTGCCCTTAATAGTACGCAGTATGGTATTATGATTACCGAGGTGTGTATGTTCTCCTCTCTCTGTCCCTTTTTCTTTATATATTCCAAAATTTTTACTGAATAAAATCAACTTAAATGCGAAAGTGCACTTTATGATGTTGCATAACAAATGCTTCCTTTGAGGGATTGGATGCCGATGAAACATTATGTAGCTTACTGGAAGAGATCGGCCAATATGTTGATTCATTTCTTGGTTTGACAAAAACGGAATTGCTTGAAAATGTTCAGTCTCAACAATCGAATGAAGATCATGAAGTACAACGATTTTCATAATTATTCAGTTGATTTTACTTTGGAAAAAAAAAGCTAAAATAAGAGAAAATCGAGGGGTTTTCATTGTTTTTATTTATTGAAAGTATTACACATTCATTGTGTTTTCAGGTTTGTGATATGGAAATAGACTCGGATTCTGAACAAAACCCTCAGACTAGTTCAACCAAAGAAACACCTTTATCTGATATAGCACTTCCACCAACTATTTGTCCAAATGCAGACTTGTCCTCCACAGTGTCAGTTGCTCATACGGCGCTTGTTAAGGCTGGTATTTTTCAGTCACTATGCTGAATTGTATTTATTAGTGGTTCGCCGCAGGCATAAATTTTATGTAGGTATGAGGTAATCACTTATAGTTTTATCTGTTACTGTCTAATGAAATTTGAATTGCTGGGCATAATTTTACAGCTTAATGCTTTGAGGTTTTGTTTTTTCTTATGCATAAGGTGGTGGGTTTAAGAGAGATTCGATCATTGTTTTGACTTTTAGCTCTGATTTCTTATTAAAGTGTTATCTTTTCTTTAAATGTGCTTTAACATCTAACAAATAGAGTAATATCTAGGTTTGTCCATAACATCATGTTCATTTATTGTCAGTTGTTCTTAGATGACTGCTGCAGTAGATCGATACATCTTTGAAGATAATGCCCGTAAATGAGTAGTGAAAGCTTTCATTAATTTGAAATTGTCCTGATTTCTTGGATTACAGTCAATAAAGCAAATAAATTATGTCTCTGATTACGTTCAGCAGTGGAGTCTCGAACTCGCAACTTTTCCACTGGTTATTTTTCAGATGCCATCCATTTCAAGTGCTAATTCAAATGGTTCGTACCGAAATTGCGATTCTACCGGTACGTTAGGCGTCAATTTTTTCCTAGGAGTTTTGTTCCTTTGACTGATGCGCTTTAAAACTCTTCTCCAGTTAACAAGTTTTGGTCTTCTTCAGCATATTTCTTTAAGGCGACATCGCTTACGCTGAATCAAGAAATGAAGTAATAACCGCCAGATCGAAATCCATGATTAAACGTTCTGAAAATGGGGATGTCGAAGATTCGTTTACTTCTTATCAAACACAAAAGATAGTAACGAAAAAATTTTACGCGAACTCGCGGGTAAATTTGTGTTGTTTTGTACAAATTTCTCATGCTGTAGTTTTGCCATTTTGCTGCATGCCCAACATTTTTTTCTTTTTAGATCTCGTGTAAAGCATTGGTTCCTGAGATATTTTAGGCACTTTATTCTGAAATGATTATTAACTATACAAATTATTGAAGGGAGCAGTGGCATCCAAGCATTATATAGCATCCAAGCATTATATGGCATCTGCTATGGAATATCGTACAAGGCGTCGACGCAAAGCCTACAACGGGGATTTTGTGTACTACTAATGGAGCTACCTCTCTGCATTCGTGATACACTTGATATTCGAGCTTATATTGTTTTCCCAATTTTAACTTCATTTTCTAAGTAGAGCATCAGCAGATTACGAAATTGCGCAAATAAATTTCCGGAGGAGGACTTTGTTTCTTTCGTAGATGTCATTTTTCAGTTTTCTATTGCCTCTAATTGATTTGTCTTTCACAGTGTTTATACAACATTTTATTCCACTAAATGCAATTTTGAAACAACACCAAATTACAGTCAATAAAGCAAATAAATTATTTCTCTGATCACGTTCTGCAGTGGATTAGGCTCAGTAGATCTTGCTTCAGATCTTCACTTCGTGCCCCAACGTATACTTTTGAGGGATCTTCTGTTAGTTTCACCAAATAATCACTGAAAAACTTATGTGAAATAAAAATGTTCCTCTTAGTCATTCTATAATTTAGTGGTTATCATTGGGTTGAATAAATCGACTCACAAATTACTGAGCTCTGACATGCTAACAGCATAAAAATCAACATTCGGCATTCGACGAATCTCCTCTGCGGGCTTACTGGCATCGTCTTGTGAGAAACTGGAAATGTTAAGTGATGACATATTTTTCTTGCTTGTTGAAGCATTCTCTGTCAAATATGTTTTAAATTTAATATCATCCGTGAGTTATATTGTGGGATTTAGCTGTAAAATTTGGAAAAGTTTTTTTTTTTTTAAAAAATGAAATCGGTTTACCCATCGCTGACAAGTATTACAGTTGTTGGTATTCCTTGTCGACGAGTTTCCAAAACATCGATAGAATTTTCTAGTGCACGTCCGATGTATGTTGTCCCTTAATTATAAATTGATTTGTTTCAAAACACTTGTTATAATCCCAGAATTGAAGGAGTTCGCAGCATCATCTGTTCTTGTTATGTACTGACTTATCTCAGTTGTGAAAAAATAAAAGAAAAAAAAAAAAAAAAAAAAAAAAACGAAGAAGCTCTCAAGTTGTTCGTTCTATCAATATCGTTTCTGCTTATGATATGGTCATTACAGCGACCCATAATTTTTTTTTATAATTTATAGTGTATTAACTGGTAGTAAATTTAAGTAAATATGCCACTTCGATTAGCATCTTCGTTTTTTTTCTTTTTTTTTTTTTGCAGTTTAAACTTGAATTTGATAAGACTTTCCAGATGATTTCCAACAAAATGATGTACCGGTGAAATGTCGAACTTGGGCGAGCGCTTCCGCGACATCTTTGGCATCTTTATATGTATCGAATGTCCACTCAACTCTTTGATGTGAACTGCCAGCAAATTGAATCAATGCGACCCGTTGATCGCCTTCACTAATCTTACAAAAAGATTTCTTTTTTTTCTTTCGATCAGAATATTCAATAAAGAAATGAATCAGGCAAAACAGTTAGATGTTTTGTTGGATCTATTTTGTTATTTTTACTTTTAATTTGCATATTACGGGAAGTTTAATGTAAATTTCCAAGATATCCCAATTTATCGGAGCAGTTCTATTGATGGAATAAGTTGGAAAATAATATTAATTACTTGTAATTCATTGAGCAATGATAAAAGATATTCTTTTTGCTGATCATATATCCTTTGCACAGATCCAGAGCTGTCAACAATGAATAAAATTTCTCGTGGACATTGTCCTAGAAATAATCATGGATGAATAATCTGATGATTTCCTACATAAGCTGCATTACTCTCATCTACCTTGGCTTTTTTCAATACCACCCGTCGCTTTGGTTTTTCCTGATTTCTTTGGAACTGGCGATGAAAGCCGCTGTACTGTCGGATATCTGAAATTGTACTAGATTTACTACAAGCATTAAATTATATGACTGCCAGATACCTTAAGTGAGAGATAATGAACTAGCCTAGATTCCGGTTTATCGGATTGAGAAGAGTGGAAAACAGTTAATTTGATAAGTCTAACTTTTCTTGTTTATAAATACTCTTGCTATGAATGTAGTCATATTAAATCTAAATGAAAGACACTAATGTAATTTAACAATTTCACATACCGTGATACCAGTGTAGTTTTATTGCTCGAAAGATCGTTAGGTGGTCGCGAAATTCCCCGACTTTCAGCAACAGAATGATTTGTAAGGGGTGTTATTAATCCAGTTCGTGAATGTCCCTTTTGTAACTTCTTGGTAAATTTACCAGAGGTTAGATCACTTTTACTTCCTTCACTATTTTTGACGAGCTGTAAGTATTTCGCTTAGTTAAAGAAGTTAGCATAAAAACAATTTTGACAGGTTAAACGGTAGAGAAGGAGGAGAAGGCCTTAGAAATAATGCAAATAACTTGAATAGGAATAGATCATTTAAATTTAATGCTAAAAATACTAACATCTTTACTAAAGGTTGATTCCTGAAGAACGGTTGTAGCTTCTGTCACCTGTACGTCATCATTTACTGTACTCAGTGGTATTTCATCAATACTTTTGGCATTAATTTTATTCTCTTCATCTTCCGAAAATTTTACACCCTACAAATATAAATTTCGTTAATTCATTAAAGTGTCCATTTATGACTGTTTTCCAAAATCCGTCTTTGCTAGAATTTAAATTTTAAATTCTTCACTGAAATCTTGTAAATTTTGCTGAAGTAGAAATTTGTTTAACCCAGGGACTTATAATTAATGTCTGCAATTTTAAAATTAAGATAAATACTAATAATTTTAAATTATAGCATTGATAAGTTCAAATTTAAAAATATTGATGAGCTGAAGAGATGATAAGGATGGTAAATATCGAATATCCGTTGACTCTAAATCCATATTGCAAGTAATCATACCTGATCTTGAGATACAGCTGCTGTTTTAGCAAAAGTTTTCTTGTTGTGCTTCAGTGGAGTATCATTCGTCAGTGATTTACGTGAAGTAGGATGTGATACAGCTGACGTACGCGTTCTAGTAGTTATATGTAGTTTTGCCGATGTTGTCACTTTACTTGATGATTCCGTCCATGCTGTCATTTTTGTCATTGCTTTTATGGTAGCTGTTGGTATTTCCCAGTCCTTCTGAGATCCACAACTTTGAGCATGTTCCACTTCAACCATTAATGTTTTCTGGAGTCGAGAAAATTCTTCTGGTCTGAAAGCATAATACAACTTCACTTCTCATTTCGTATGATCCAACTGTACAAAATAATTAAAATGAAAGTATCTAAAAGATATTTAGCAATTGTGCTTGTCTTTCTTTCTTTTTTTTCTTAGGATGATATAATTTATTTCCTACCACAGAACTGTTAATTATAGTTTTAAATTTGAAGAGTGAAATACTATTGTAGATCAAAATAATTTTCATTTTAATCACTGAATCTCTTTCACAGCTTGTGATATTTAAATAAATACACGAAGCTAAGATGATGACGGATGAGTTATCTTGCAGGTGGCAATATATCAAAACATATCATTCTACAAAAATTAAAACATAAAAAAATACTAAAATTATCACTTCATAGCTGGTGGCAACTAATTTTTGGTGATATTGTTTGTAATGAGTGAAATATAATCAATGGATCATTTTGTTCAGTTGTCTTAAAAAAAAAGAAGAAAGAAAAAAGGAGAAATGAATCATGGAATGATAGAAACAGGCCATTTCACTGATCTGACCGTATTTGAAGATGTAATATATATCGTCAATTCACTATAGGAACCATTTAACTTTTCACTTTTTTTAATCGGTGATAAAAATGATAAGTTATCATCATTGTAGTTTTCTTTCTGATCTTTTCAAATGCAACATTTAAATCATTCCTTTTGAAGACAGATTTTGAATTCGTCAGCTTAATTTTTTCAAATGGATTGTTATTAAAAAGTAAGTTTTGGTTATCAAATCATTTTCTTGATGACAATGAATTTATCGGAGTGTTGCGAAAAATTACTAAAGTTTAACGATCGTTTGACGAATGACCATATAACACTGCGATTAACATTTTTTTTTTTTCCATTCAGCAGAAATAACAAAAAAAAAAAAAAAAAAAATAATATTAGAAACAAACTCACCCGAAGATATTCGATTTTCCACCAGCAATACGATCCATTTCAGATTCAAAACCATCCGACCCAACATATACAATATAAATTTTCACTTTTTCAATTTCACGTAATTGCTGAGCATGCTTTATAGGATCATCAGTAGATAAACCATCCGTGAATAAAACAATAATTTTGCTAGCATTTTTTCTGAAATTATATTGCAAAATTTATCATATCCAAAAAACATGGACATGTCTATGATCGCACCTTTTTTAAATAAAATTTAATCCACTCATGAAGAATCTTTAAATTTACAAAATACCGTTAGTTTTTTTTTTTAGCCACTATTTCTTTTCAAAATTAATTGACTAACCTGGCTCCTTTTTCTTCATTTAACAATACAGCTTTTGCTGCCAGGAGCGCTTTACCTGTCCTAGTGCCACCAGATTGGAAATTGATTGTCATAATGTGATTAATAATATCAATCTTGTCTCGATAAGTACCAAGAGAGAATTCGACAGTCGGTGTTTCGGCATACTGGATCACAGCAATATGTACTTGATCTTCGTTAGTCAGCAATGTCTCAGCCAGTTGCGTGGTCCAATTAATATGTTGCGTATAAATTTGTTCCAGGCTTCCAGAAGTATCCAGAAGAAATAATAAATCCACACCACATCCTCCCTTCAGTGGATCTATAGGATTTTTATCATTTATTACTAAGCAATGAATTTAATGAAAAGAAAATATTTTGGACTTTTCACTAGCATTAGTACAAAGAATGCGTAGAATTTAGAATTTCATTCTACATCTAGTAAATTTCCGAAAATTTTCAGTGACTTTTATCAGTTTTAAGTTTGACTATTCAAAAATGATATCAATATTCAAAACTGTACATGTGTTGGTAAATTCTTGAACATCATTATCATTGCCGTCTTGCTGTAGAATCGATGTTTGCCAGGGATTTTCCGGAGTAAATAAATCACCCTCTCCAGATCCTTCACCAGATCCTTCAAGCCCATCATTTTCAGCATAGCATGCAGAAATAAACAGCACAAACCAGGCAAACCGAAAAGTCATATTCGTCGGAAACAGCAAAGTGGTTTCTACTTTGCATGACCCTTTTATCTTCCATGCCTTCTAAATGGGGTTTCCGGGGTAAAAAGGCCTGTTGGATGTGATCCGCCCGTTTACATCGAATTCTTTCATTCATCCTGAAAGAACAAATCCATCCTTTCTCCCTTACCATTTTCTATCTCTTTAGTAAATTCATTATTGTCCACTAAAACTGGCGCATCTTTATATGTTGTTTATGCAAACAATATTTTCTCCTCATCGCTGCGTAGGAATTAATTTCTCTTTCTCAACCTCTTTTTTTTTTTACCTTAATTTCATCAACTAAAATCACATTCTTCGACCCCTCCCTCTCTCTCTCTCGACAAACCAACTATGTGCTTATTTTGTTTCTTGGCACTATCAGTAATTTATACCAACTGATTTGATATTATTTGTTTGTTATCTAACCAAATTTTCACAGATCTTACTTTAATATAATAATTATAATCATTAAATGAACTTATGTTGATCAAAAAAGGTATATTACAAAAATTTCAGCTAAATGAGAGATACTCTGTGTTCATCAAATACATACGAAAAAGAAAAAGAAAGAAACATGTCGACTTAATCAAGTGATAGCAATTATTAAATGAATCCATCGTAGACAAGTATAAATTGATTTAAAAATGCATCCAAGGCTGTTGTTAGTATCCGTGGAATAATGAAATGTTGTCATTTTCATAATTGCGATTTTTTTTTTCAAATTTAGACATTTATTGCGATATATCTTTCTCTTTATTGCTGCTGCAATCACTTGGGAATATGACACAGTAGCAAGTTTCTGAAAGGGTATTCTAGTTCATCTTTTAGTTAAAGTACTGCTGGGACATAACCTAATTTTCAAAAAATCAAACCGTGTTACTTCCCAAAGATTTTTTGTCGGTAAAAGATTAATAAGAAGCTGTGTTATATTATTATTGTTGTAGATGCGGTGCATAGTTTAATATAAGATGGTTTAATTAATCCTTCAGATCAAGGAGGAACGGTAAAAAAAGTGTTCATGAACGGTGAAAGAAAAAAAAAGGTTCACCATCCTGTGTCCATTAATATTATCTTTAACAGAATGAAATGGAATTTTCTAAACGCCAAATAACATGTCAGATTGCCTAAATGATAAGAGAACAGGATTAGTTTATATTTTCATCGTTTGCTCAACGACTTCGAATTCCTTTTCTCCGTTCTCAACTGTAACGCTCCATAAAACTGTTTTCGAATTTGGCAATTTTGAATTTCATATGACAAAACTATTTGTCGGTAGGAAATGTTCGTCTTTTTCTATACTCTCATCGTTTTTCCAACCTTTTTTTTTTGATATGAAACAAAACAAAAACAACAAAACATTGCAGACGCACTTTTGTTGAACAGAAATTTTCGATGTCTCAATCGTCATCTTTTCCCATCGTTCCCATGTCGTAAATATTACAAACAGCTCTGTAACCCACCTCTTCTTCAAACGTTCATCAGCGTAATGCAGGTGAGTCATCTGCAGAGTATCATTACGAATCTACGAAACTACTCATTAAAAAAGTTAGTCACTTTTTTCTGTCCAATCTATAGAAAAATTCATCAAAAATCACATGTTTCTCATAGATTGGTCTTTTATGATTTGCTGCCATTTTACATTGTTGAACCAACATGTGGAAATAGAAAAGTAACCAATTTATCAACTTAGAAGAGATACACAAAAAAAGAGCAACAATTGAAACACATTTACTGCACTAACGGTCGCTCATTTCTACTGGATAATAGCATATTGTATTAATCCTTGGCAGCTTCGCTCATTCTAAACCTAATACTTCCGAGCTTTTTTTAAACATACAAATTGAATAAAAACTAAGGGCGACATGACAGTACTGTTTAAGATCATAAACAAAAATTTTCTGTTTTGTCACATACAGGAAGTGACATCGCTTGTGTCATGTTGCTACCACTTAATCTTTACGAAAAGTGAAAGTTAAATTTGTTACCTTAAAAATTTTGCTTCCTTGTTACCGATGCAAGTAACACAGTGAAAACATAATTCACTATATGCAGAAGACTAGTCCTTCACAAATTTCTATGAATAATTGGGCACTTATATTAAATTTAAAATTTACGAGTACAAATGTGAATGAAACAAACTTGTTAGACAATAGCACTGATGCTATAATTAAAGCTAATCAATAAGCAATCACACCTTTACTGTCCAAACTTTCAAAACTGAATCCTGTCCAGCTGTAATAATCTGATTTGGACCAAGCCAAGCAATGCCATTAATTGGACTCATTGTATGTGCCCCTGAAAATAGCGACCCAGAATCTCGCACCGACACTTCTCAAAAAGACATAACTCACCAGTGAGTGAAATCTATTAATAATTCCAATATGATTTGAATTCCATAATATCTATTTAACATTAAATCCAACATCAAGTGTCCAAAATGCGAACCTGTATAAGACTTTGTACTGGACTCACGTTTCGAACTACCAGGAATAAATTCTACAAAAGTCTGAAGCAAAAAAGGGACAAAAATATGCAAAGCAGTAACCTACCTCTGATGATTATTGGATGTTCACCACTGTGTTTTAAATCCCAAATGATGACATTCGTATCAATGCCACCAGTTGCAACAAAACGACTATCTGCAGACCATGCAGAGCAATTCACTCGAGCTGTATGAAAGGTCCAGTCTTTCTCTGTGGCACAATTGTAGTCATTATCCACGGAATAAGGTATTACCTATAGAAAAAAAACAACTTAAGTCTAACTAACAGATTAGCTGCAAACTAACTTTCAAACTACAGTGTCTTCCCGACTAGCAGCCTTTTCCATTCCAGGCATTTACTGAATAAAATTCATGGGATGTACTCTTAAATGTCAATTATAACGATAGTGAGTATTCCTAGTCATTTCAAGGCTGTGCAAATTAGTTTAAATTAGTACCTCACTAGCTTAATTAGCTTCATTCAGCAGGATGAGGAAGAACGTGTTATGAGCATTCTGAGCCTTAGAAGATAGAATGCCAGTTGGACAGCATCAAACCACTGCACTCCTATACTGTAGCCAAGTAACAAGACTAAATATACTATCTACTTTAAACCATTTTCCCAGTGATAATAAAGAATAAACAATCAGAACGCTCGAAAGACTAAAAAAAGACAATTACCTTCCTATTTGCATCTGTAGCGACAAGATAATTTCCATTCGGGCTCCAGGAAAGCGAAGTGATTGAACCAGTTTGCGAGATCGTTTTCTTTTCTTCTATATGATTGCCATTTAGTTCATAAATGTGTACTTTACCTTCCTGAAAAGTATCACTCAAGAAAGTGCGGTGGGAAAATCACGAAAAAATCACGGTATCAATTTGATCTCAATTGAGACATGAGACATGTTCTTATTACCTGGCTACCAACAGCAATAAGCCTGGAATCAGGAGTAACAGCGACACACGAAGCTTCGTAGTCGATGTTTTCTGAGGTCATTTGTTTGCAGTCAGAGAAAAGGGTAACTGATTTCTGGCAAGCAACAACTGCAATCTTACCCCCGGAACCTAGTGCAAGTTGTCGCGGTTGCGATGATAATTTCACCTTGTCTGACTGAACATGGTCTAAAAATAATCATCCTTTATAAAAGAACATTTCATCGTGGACTTTAAAACACAAAAAAAATAACGATAAATGGAGAAAGTGTAAATAAGCTCCCTAAAAAAAAGGAAAACTCACTGGATGAATCAGGAAAAGAAGTAAATGCAATCGAGTCATCCCAACCGACTGATACCAAATCACCATTGAGTGAGATACACATATCTGATACCTACAACAGCACATAATTCTGCTGGAATTGTCTTGCCGCACCCACCCACACAAAAAAAAAAAAAAAGGAAACATTTGAACCTCGAAAAACTTTCAATAAAATAGCGATATAAAATGCTAAACTATGGATACCAGAAATTTCCAAATCTTTCACCTGCGAACTATGTATAGTGGGCATCAACCTTTCTGAATCTCCAGAATCAAGGAACCACTGTGCTGTAACAGAGCAGTTATTTTACAGTGTAGGGAACAAAAAGTAGTCACTGATTCCTACTATACCTTACTAACAATAAAAAGGCCGATTAAAAGTAGGTCGATCAGTCTCATATTAGGGAACTCTGACTAAGAAACTAAGAAGACTGACGTTATGTCAACGGGTTGATATCAGAAAAAAAAAAAGAAAAAAAATTAAGAAAAAAGTAATAATGAAATAAGTCTTTTTTTTTAGAAAAAAAAACCGGAAAACATACTGATATTTCCTTCAAAATCTGCTGTGAAAGCCAAAGATTTCTCTGGGCAAACTGCAAAAGCTGTTATCGGTTTATTATGTCCCTTCAAAACTTTCGATACAGAGCCGTTCTCCAAGTCCAAGATATTTATGAACCCTGAGAGACTCACTCCAGCAAGGAAAAATTTTGTCCAAATGATGCAAAGCTGTTGGTCATCAACTGCTTTTCCTATCACAAAAGTTCTGAAGACAAAAAACTGACAAATCGGAAGTAATTCTGCAAGTCTACAGAATTAAATGAATTTTATGAAAGAATATTCCAGACCAAGGGAGATGGAACGGATTATACCTGTACAAAAAATGCTTGAATAATAACTGACTTCTCCAATTTTTTTGAAGCAACATCCCAAATCTTGACTGTTTTGTCACCAGAAGCAGTTGCAATATGCTGTCCATCAGGCGACCAACATAAAGCAAAAACACTACCACTATGTGCCATGCCTTTACACTGGTCATCCACAAGTTCTCCTTCTTTCTGACCACTTGTTCCTTCGTACAGTATCACCTGGGTTCATCATCAACAAGTACCAAACCACCAATTCAACAGAAGAAACAATCAAAGCATGTTCAGAGAAATCTGTATAAAATCGCGAAAATTATAAAACATAAGGATAATGAACTGAACCTTTCCATCTGCCCCTGCACTAGCAAACAGCGTACCGGAAGCGTTATATCGAACACAATAAACAAAACGAGTATGTTCGTGAAAGAGCTACAAAATTAGCAGACACCAGCAGAACATAAACCAAGAGTGTTTGATATTTTCGAAAAAAAAAAATTCAATATTTTTTGGGAATTATATGGTCCAAGATGAAAGGCAATGAACCATAATAAAATTATAGACTTACAGTTAAAAATTTGAAAGGAGGTCCTTCAAAAAGTGCAACGGTATTGTCTTCTGAACCGCTTACAAGTCTGTATGGTCTAACTGGACGAAAATCGATGCTTGACATTGTGCGGCTCTGACCCGAAAGATTCCCATTAGAAGTCCCCGTGTCAAAAAGAAAGACATGACCAAACCTGAAAATGATAATCTTCGTTTGCACGGAACGTGATCATTTTATAAAAAAAAAAAAATTCCGGTCGTCCTGAACCCTTCAACGTCAAACTCCAACTTTTATAGAGCAGCAGTAGCGAGTTTAAATATAGGTAACTAAACCTCACTGTTATTAAAACGAACCTCTCGCGTCCTTCACCAACTACAGCTATTCTTTTGCTATCCTCAGACCATGCGATGTCACGAACAGGACCTGACAGTACTGGATACTCGGCCTTTAGAATATGTGAGGATTGAGTCGCATCCCAAATACGTATTTTCCCAGACTGATCACCTGATGCTATGTAAAAACCGGAAGGAGAATATTTCGCCACGGTTGTAGGATTCGCATGCTCGGTATAAATTTCACATTCTTTTGGATTCTACAAGAGAGAATTACTCCTAAATCAATTTCCAAGTATTAATATTTTATGCGCAAGGCAAGTTTGCAACTAAAAAAAATGCAAAACTCTATATCAGATAACTGGTTTCTAGAATCAAGTAATACTCCTAGTGAATTTTTTGGTAATATATGAATGATTTACTTGGATATTACGAATATAAACAGAATTGCCGTTGCAATAAATCAATTTCTGTCCATCTGGACTTGCATTTAACGCCAAAGGCATCCCTCGAACAGTACGCGGCAGAGAAGCAAAAGTTGCATCTGAAATTTATAGTATCAAAACCCATATTACACGATACAAGACAAAACAAAACAGCCGTTACATAATATTTTGAAGAGTAATATTAAAAAGATACGAATTTAAAATTCAAACGCGCTGAAAATATATAAATTTCAGAACCATCTTTCGTCGTATTATTTCTGCTTAAAAGTAATTAACTACTGCTACGTTTACATTATCCTTTATCAAACAAACAAGAAAAAAAAATCATTTCTATTCCAGAAGGATAGAACCGGTTGATTAAGAAATGTCAACAAAAAAAGCATGTAAATCAACCTTGAACATACTCCTCCGTCGACGTCATCAAATGTGCTAATCAGACACCAGTATGTTAGGTAAAAGGAGTTAAAATCTTTCCTGTAATAGCAACAATTTTTTTTAATTTTAAATTTCAATCATAGAACAAAATTGGCAAAAGTAACCAAAAAATAGTTATCAAAACCCAATATATACAAATAAAAAAAGATAGGAGCTCATTCAGAACAGTGACTGGAAGCGACACATTAATTCACAGAGTTTGCAAAACAGAAAAGGGTTCGAGAATGAGAGGAGCTGAAAAGGTGATAAATTCATCAAGCTGACGAGACAGCGCCCAAGGATAAGGCCATCCATTTGCTAGCAGTGCTGTTACTTTATCATCTCTCCGGAAAAATCACATCTATTCCTATCAAGTAATTCCTTTTTAACAGCCAACCACTGTTACAACACTATTGATTACTGACAACATTACTAATCCGGTGATAAAAATTATTTCAGCTGCCACTCCCTTATCTTGGCCGTTTCCTTCGGCGCAGCTGAAATTGAAAAATTGACAATTCTGTATTCCGTACATCACAACTCTGTTTAGTAATCAAGCAGTTGGATGGAGAGGGAGTATATGGGATGATAACATTTATCTATGCTAGAGTAGAATCAGATGAGACATTCGTTGGAAGTTACAAGTGAACTAAAAAGGCTCTCCCTAATTCAGAGGATCCGAACCATTGTCATGGTATCAAGAACTAAAAGAATGAAGAGCTAAGTAGAAATCGATGAATCGATTTCAGAAATGAAAATGACCAATTAGAAAAATGAAACGAGGAAAAAAAAGAATAGAAAGTGGTTCTTAACAGTAGGCAAAAGTTTCTGATAAGATTAAGTGGAGAACAAGACAAATAGTTCATGGGAAATTTGTTAGACAACAAAGTAAATGAACAATATCTGAGAGGTATTGAGGAGGTGTACGGAAAATCAGCTCGAGATTAGGATCAATGCAAGACCTCTAGATGAGGTCGAACTACTCACATTGAAATGCATACACCCACGAATACGTCTCGAAGAGGGGGAAGTTGCACTACATAGCAATTGTAAAATAGCTCTGTGTGCCGAAGGAATAGGACACTTTCACTCACCATAACCACCAATTAGTAAAAATACGTATTATACCAATAATCAATACTAATATTAGTTTTTAGATCAATTTAAGCATAAGTCTTGTAGCTCATTTCAAGTCTAAAAGTCTCTAGTAATTTAACCAATTATAAAAACAAAAAACTAGGCTGATTTTCCCTGTCATCTAATTAATCTCATTGCTTAATTTCCTCTCTACTTTAATAGACGAAAAGAAAACTCAAGCTTTTTATTATCTAAAAAAAAGAAGGAATTTTTTTATTATGTCATTATAGCTTGTTCGCAATAAATATTCAAGACTGACCAGTCATGTATGTAAAAACCTTCTTAAACACAAACGTACTAAGATAAACTGCTGTGGAAAAAACCCCGCATATATATACAGCCCAGAATGCCTAATCATCCAGTCCACAAAATGGAGATAGGACGGTAGCTTTTCATAATGACTTAGTTAGGGTAACAGATATGGGTGGTAATACTTGACTGCAAGGCAGAGGACGGACAGGTAAGGGGGACAAGGTGATTGTTTCAGATAGTTTGTAGGAGGGGGATCCGGAAAGAAGGAGTAAGAGGGAGGCGGTTGGTGAGTTTTGCTAGTATTCTTGGAATATTTCAGATCAAATGAAATGCGTATTGGGGCGAGCGAATTATGTCGAGAAGGGCACGAATATATGCTAAAATTTCTACTTGTTGGTGATTCAGACGTTGGCAAAGATGAAATAGCAAACCTTTTGGGGCCATCCATCTCATCCACTCCAGATGCCTTCTTTATACGTAATATGTGTACCATTATTTTTAGATGAAAATAAATCATTTTATTACAATTTATGCAATTCATCCAACCTTTTCAGCACATCTACAAGTTGGTTTTGGCATCTCACCAGCTTATCTTCCATAAAAATTAAGCCATATCCAGATTTATCAGATTTATTAGTCATGTGATCTCCAAAAAGTTTACTCTCGTTGGGTAAACGTTGTGCTATTTGTTGTACTTGAATCTCTAAGCCTTTTGATACCTTTGATCGGCCATAAGCATCAAACACCGACAATGTTTCCTTAATCGCATCTCTCTTAGTATACTCTTGAAATTATATGGCCGTTGTAGTCGTTAATTTCTATTAACTATTCATTTGAGAACTATTATTCCACACCAGAAGGGACTGCTTATTTAGACCTTCTTGATTTGATGGTCATGATTTTTTTAAAAACTGCCAACTTCCCTCATGCCGCAGGATATTTTTTTGATGAATATAGGCTGATTTACTACTTTTTTGTAGTTCTTTGTAGTTCTAATATTAAATTGAATTACTGCTTTAGCATTCACAGTTCCGAAGACGACAACTATACTACTGGAAGGAAAGTTCGTGCGATTGCAGTTGTGGTCTGTTTTTTCTTCTTTCCTCACAAGTAAAATGACTATTTGTTCGAATTAAGACTGCTTGCTGTAACAAACAACAGTTTTCGGGATTTCAGGGATGCATCAGGACAAGGACGCTTCTCCACCATCGTTAAATCATATTCACGAGGTGTGCAAGGCATTTTACTGGTTTATGACATTACGAATAGATGGTCCTTTGATGGTATACGTCGGTGGCTTGCTGAAATTGATGAGGTTTTTGGCAGTTATTTCTATTTATACCCTCCACACCAAACATTTTCCAGCGAATTTTCGAATTCATTGCTTTACATTCATATTTTATATTGTAGATTTTTAATTAGATAACAGAAGTGTTTAAACATACTCATTGTTTATGGATATTGATACGTGGTTCCCCTGTGAATTGCTTTTTAATTTAGTGGAAAAACCGCTCCCCAACACGAGTGGAATTGTGATTTGTTTCTTTTTACATCTAATACTTTTAGCATGCACCTGGCGTCCCAAGAATTTTAATTGGCAATAGGCTTCACTTAGAATTCAACCGAGCCGTTTCACGTCGTGAAGCAGAATATTTTGCCCGAAAGAGGAACATGCAGTACTTCGAGGTCATTTTTCCCTTTCTCTTACTCATGAGGTTGTAAATTATGTGCTACTCACCTCACAAAGATGTCTTTAAAGTAATAAAAAGTAGAAGTTCAAAGAAACTACTTTGCAGATCTCAACATTAGCGTATTTTAATGTGCATGAAAGTATCACGGAATTGGCACGTTTGGTTATTTCAAGAAACGGAATGCATTGGTTATGGAAAAGTTCTCAAGGTTCATTTTATAATATTTGTAAAAAGGTGAAATACAGGAATATCCATATTTCCGTAAATATACTGCATTTCAATCACAAATAATTTCAGTTGCTTCTTTGCAAGATCTCTGTTGTCGAGCTATTGTCAAGAATATTTTGAATGTACATGCTATCGATCGATTGCCCCTTCCCTTATTTCTCCAACTGAAGGTAATTTTGCTTTGATATTTGCAGTTTGTTGACTAACTTCTCCTTTATAAATTTTGAAGTGCTTCAACAATACTATCATTTAAAACTATACTTACTACCATCTGAGGGAATAGTTCTGGAAGTTGAATTTCATATTGTTAACACTTCATATATTAGAAAAGTCGATGTCTTATTGAGCTGATTTTGGTCGTAATCCTTGAAGGAATAGTAAAATTATGATAACACCGTCACATTTCTAATGTATCTAGTTTGTACTTATTTAACAGTGGTGTTTTTATTGGTACTACGTGTGTAGATGCTTGTACCGCTTGATGTGGTAATAAAATATTTTTTGTAATGTTCTCTCCTTCTATAGATAAGGATAAGGCATTATGGGAAACTGTAGGTAGACTCTTTATATCATCTAGAATAATTCTTTAACGGATGTTGGACGGCAGCTCGTTTCTTATCATCTTTAACTATTATATGGTAAAAATATTTTTATTGATGGTAAAAAGACTTCTCGGTTGTTTTATTTTTTGTTTTATTTTTCAGAAGATTAGTAAAATGCATAGCCGTATTTACGTTTCACTTCTATTCCAGGTGAGATCATTCGCCTCTGGTGCAGACCTATGTATGCGTAGTGTTGTTAGGCGTGAATATACGACACCATATTTCAGTTCAGCAACTAAATACATTACACGTTTTGTACGTCCAAGAAGCACAAAAAATCATTTACGGAATGCGAATTGTGATATTATGTAAATTTCAGTATGTGAAGTGCGTAATTGGTCTGTTGTTTTTATTTCATTCTTAAGGAGTCAGGAAATGCTACTATTTCATTCAGTTGTTATGATGTTAGGCGGTTACTAAAGATGATTTTGTAAGACCCTGGAATGTACTTTTAGATTTTTTTTTTTTTTAATTAAAGAATCATCTATTTTTTACAGCTAATATATTCAGATCAGATTTTTTTTTTTCTCAGGGAACTGTAGCACTTATTCATCGCTTGTAGAAAACCCACTTTGGCATATTTCAGAGTGCTAGTGTTGTGATGTACTTCCAACTGATCGTCAGTATTTTTTTTCAAAAAAAAAAAGAAGTGAGAAATCACTTCATTTTTCATGTCACTAAAAGCTAATCATGTGTCATAGGTTCAGTCGTTACTCGGGTTTGCTGAGTTGCCGTTGGGGTTTTTATCGAATGAAATCATACATATCATGCTAATGTCAAAAATCAGGTCACTGTTGCTTCGGTCATATATTATGTTGAATTTAGTCACTGGTTCCCATCGTTATCTGTGTATGTTATGTTTACAGAAACAGGCATATATCATTTCTGTTAACACTTCTTTCTTACAGTTGATGTCTGTAACAGAATTGGTTGATACGATGTGGAACTCTTAGTCTTTTTTATGCATGCAGTAGCAATGTTAAAATGACGATTTTGTATACTTTATCTCGGCGCTTTTTTTATAAAGGCTAATTCGCAGTATATCTCTAAAAGGCTCACTGTTACCGTTATTTGTATATTCATGAATTTGTTGTTGATATGGAATGTTCATTTTTCCTATCCTGAGCTGTCTCTTAGTTTTGTTACTGGTTACTGGAATAAAAAAAAAAAAAAAAAAAAACAAAAAAACAAAAGGAATTGGAGACAATTTTCTGTATTCCACAATAATATTCTCCTGCTATATGCAAGCGAATGGTGAAGTTCTGATTAAATTTTGTTGAAATAACGTGTTGAACCTGTGCTTTATTTTGATTAGCGGATTTCAGGGTTTTGGGTGGAAGCAAATGCTAGAAGGTGAGTTCTGGAATTGTGGAGAAAAAGAATAATTTGGAGATGAGGATGAAGAATTAATCCAAATTATGACGACAGGGATCACTGCGTTTTTGCGACGACAGAGAAATGTTTTTAAAATTGGGTTTCTGCGGATCAAATGTACCTCACTGGGGATTGAAGTGTTCAAACACATTGCAAATTACAAACACTTTCTTATTTTCAACAAAAGAAAATTTCGACCCCTATTTAATGCTAGCATTTTTCTCGGGAAAGTCACTAAAGTATTTTCACTTTCTCCACTGCTACTGAATCTAGTAGCACTGATTTAACAGGTCAGGGTATTTAGTGAATAATGTTACTTTTTTATTTCCAAAATGCTGTTGTTGCTGACAAGACTTAACAAATGTTGTGATAAGCGCAGTACTTCGTTTAGAGTAGAATTCCAATTATTTTCACAGAAAACGCTTGGAATAGCCTTAAATTTTCCCTTTTGTTCCACTTTCATCATACTGCACATTACTGCGATTCGATGCATGCGTCAAAATTACCGGTCTATCTATAGTTCGAGCCTGTAAGATTTCATTTTATGGAAAGTTGATGAAGTCCGTAAGAAAGAAACTTTGAAGTCTAAGGGATTTGGAAGTCTAGATTATGTTCGACAACTTTCTTAAGCTCATTTTGTCTATCTAGCAAGAATGATTATATAATTATACTACACTGATTATCGCCCTCCCGTGAAACATTTTCACCAAGTTGTTTTTATAAGTAGAAATAGCAAGGACTCCATATTTACAGCTTATTTTAATAGTCAGTAAATTTTTCCTTTCAAGAAGTATATATATACAAGCAAAGGATAGCTATCGATAAGTAAGAATTCTACGCTTCAAACAAACTCATATATTTCTTATTACCCAGGAACCTATACAAACGTGATAATGCAATACAAAAAGTATTCTTTTCAGAATGCGTAAATGACATCTGGACAATTCTTAATGAATGATAAAGTGTCTAGGTAAAGACTGGTGAACAAACTGGAATAAATAATTTTCACAAAAATATTTGAGAAGCTGCAAACCTGTGGAGGCATTTCCTCCAGAACACTCGATATCACAATCGTGTTTGTGATATTTTCCGGGATGAGCAATTCGATACATTCATGGTGATACGGTGCCTCGTTGGGTGGAATCACTTCTCTTGTTGAAGAAAGCAATGAGCTTGTTGAAGATGTCATTGAAAGTTTACAAATAGTTATTGCCACGCAAAAGCAACAAGTAAATATCGCTGTAGCAATAGTTAAAAATGCTGGCTGACAATTTTGGCCAAATATTTGTCATACTAAATTGGACCTTCATAGGCTTTTTTCTCTTTTTTATCTTCATGCATTCTACTTGTTTATTTTTGCCTATTTCTCCTATCATCCACTTGTCTCTAGGCAATTTTTCTTTCATAATGCTACATCAACATTCTATCCTAAAATATCACTACACATCAAGCCAAGCTTGGCATCTTTTTCTTTCAATGAATGCACACAACTCACATCACATTATTGGGAAAAATATATAGATTATTCTGTTGATGTAACTAACTTTGCACACTACAGCAAATGCTTTAGTTGCAGTGATATTTTCAGGATATTTCTCTCGACCTCCTTCTGCAATTAATACTACACCAATGCTCTTTATCCTCCCAAGACTCAAGAAGTAAATATTATTCAACAAAAAGTAATTAAAAAAAGCAAGAATTCATGCACTTGTAGAATGAAAAAAAAATTTTTTTCTTTTTTGCATGGTACACTTCTTCGCATACATTCTCATGACATAAGAATAAAATTCAGGAGTATCCTTAAAATTTGCACATCATACTGAACCTTTCATTTCAAATTTTGGAATAAATCATTGGAAAACGATTGTTCCTAAAATTTTCTCTGTAAACATAACCTAAAACAAACAAGCTATCAATTTTTTTCCCAAATGCAAATATTCTAATCGCTTTATATGACAGAGGAAAATTTTTCAGTAATTTATTACTTTTAACAGAGAGAAGAAAAAGAAAAAGAAGCGGTGAAAAAAAAGTAGACAGGAAACGAATAAAGGTATGAAAAAGGAAGTGGCGGAAAACGTCAACTTATTTAATTGATATATATCATATGAAGCAATGAATATAAATTGAAAAAGTTTAGAGGAAAAAAGTGAATATAGATAATGAAAAGTGGTTGATAATGGGCGATAATGCATACGGAGGATAGAGTAATTTTATGGAAGAACATTTGGGAATTAGTTAATTATCGGCAATCATTTAACCACACCAGTACTCGATTCAGCAAGCAAACTTCCGACCCTTGCATACCCCTCCCTCAGGCTACCGATAAGGGTAATATTTTTTCACATAAGGTAATGATGCCGACAAAATGTGCGTAAAAACTGATGCAAAGTGTATTTGATTTATATCAAATTCTAATTTTTCTCGGCATTTGACTGAATAACCGTGAACATTGTTTGTTTGTTTTGTTTTTTTTTTCTCTTTCTTCCTTCTTTTTTTTTAAATGACATTAAAAAATGAGTTAATTAGTTTAGTGGAAAAATCCGCCAGCCCTTCCGCATTACGACTTCAATAAACGAAATACTTCATTTAAAAACCAAAAAAAAAAAAGGAAATTTCATTAAAATTTGTGATATGATTTATGACGGAAGTCAATTGAAACCCATTCCTCCTCTTCGCCTTCTCTCACATCTGTCCCATCCTTTCACTATTTCTCATTTTCAGCCATTAGCCGTACGTGTGTCCACGTAAAATCTTTGATTCCGTCAGTTTTCTTATATCACGAAGTTTTATTGAGGAGTCGGAAAGTCGTAGTCCTAATGACAGTGGATAACTACGTTGTGATAAGGCCTTCTTTCTCATGTGTCCCTTCCGTTTTGTCGTGCATGTGGGCAAAATCATATTTAGCATTTAGCATTTACACATCAAAATAAATGTAAAGGGCTAGTTATGACGAGAATGTCATAAGAACTGCATTCACCAGAGCATATCATTGGAAGATTTCGGAAGAACTGCTAGATGAATGAATACATCACTCATTAACTTCTATCAATTATCCTCATCACTCATTAACTTCTATCAATTATGCTTCTATCAATTAACGTTTTCCTTCTTATTTTCTCCTCTCTCCTAAAATTCAGTGCTTTATCATAGCTGTGTCTTCGTGGAACCGAATGATTACTTCCTGAAGCAATACAGCTAAAAACGTTTCACCGGTTAATTTGAAAAGGTTCCCTCGTCACCTTCCCTCCCCTAACTCCATACCTACCAGAAGTAGATTGTCGTAATTAATGATTTCATTCGAACAATTACAAAATAGCCTTTCCCAACAGTTAATATTCACGTTTTGGCAAGAAAGAAGGGAAAGGTTGAAGGCGCCGTATTGTCGCCATCCTAGTGGACAGCTGTAGTCGATTATACTCTATACTTTGTTTCACAAAAGTACTTGGGAATCATCTGCCGTACTTTTAAATATATCACATTCGAATAGCTAAAGTTGCTTTACAGGTTGAATATTTCCACATTCGGGTTTGGACTTGGCCAGAATATATTATGCAACTAATTAAATTTTGAATTTTTTCAAGGAAGAAGAATGTTTCGAAAATCCGAAAACTAATTTTAGTTTTATATGCATAAATTATTCTCCCTTTAAGAGAAACGAATGAAATACTATTGAAATTCCAAAGTTAAACATCATATATCCATCTACTTCGGTATAATTTGTCGACTGACCATAGAATGAATAGACAATTCAATATCATCAAATTTATGAAATTCATCGTTTCAACTATTATTTTAAATTCCAAGAAAAAGGAAGATCAGCAATGTCTGATTGTTTAGCCAATGAGACGATAAAAAGAAACAATCAAACTGTTTGACATCATACATATTTCCTTCAAACGCTAATGACAGGTGTGATTGGCATGCGGTATTGTAACTACTTGGCAACATATTCTATTTGAGTTAGCATAAGATTTATTGTAAAATGCAAAATGACTAAAATTTAAATTGTCGACATTTTTTTTTTGAAACGGCTGAGATTATTACTGGCTCTGTTTCACTAAATAAAATACATTACATATTTATTAAATTTACTATCTTTCTGTGCTGCACGCCTAATTAATGGAATCAACAATGCATTGATTCAAAAAAAGAGGAAAAAAAGAAAACAAACAAAAGAAAAAAAATGAGATATCATTCGGGAAATTACCATGTTTACAAAATAAACAATTATTACACAGTACCTTTAAATATGCTAACATATAAAACAGAATCAATTACAAAGTTTATTGAAAAGTTTGAAATGAGAACTTTGGGAGACTTTTCTTTCGAATCACTTTTTCCGACAAAAATCTTCCAATATCTTAATTAATATACATTCGGTTTATTCATTGCTATTGGATCAAAAACATCTTTTCAAGCACTTTTTAACTTGTTTAAAAAGTAAGAAAGATTTTTGACAACAAAAATCACCACCTTTTATGAATCAACCTTTTAACATATATACAGTTTATTGTTCATTTAGAAGGATTCAAAATGACGGGTGTGAATGAATCACGAAAAGTCAAAATTCGCTGAAATCTCAGATACAACTTTGTAACTCAAGTAATATCTATGTATATTGCTGCTGATAAAAAGACATTTAAATTCTGAATTGGAGAAAAAAATTTTTTTTTTTCGCAATTTATATAGTTTTTGTCACAAATAAACTAAGCCATATCGATTTGAAATTTCCGTTATATAATGAAATGAAGAATGAATAGCAAAAGAAGAGACAATAATTGTTAACTAAGAAATAATAGTGCCTCAGAATTACAGACGATTTTGTAAAAATCATCCAAAATGACCGATCAGAAATTCTTTGCTTTTACTAAACGGTCTCGAATTTTCTGATCCGGTCCTTTAATGTAAACTATTTTTGGCTATTGTTGCAATCGATTATTACCGGTAAACCTGTTAGAGATCAATTATATAGCAGTGTCTGATATGCAACTGTAGTACTGTACAAAAATGTGATGTTCGACAATGGGAGTTATATATAAAACATCAGCAATAATTATAAATTAGCAAAGCAGTATAATGAGCCTAGAATAACTTGAATAAAAAAAAAATTAATACAATTAGGAGATTATTACTATATTAAATCAATTTTCAAGCTCTTTTTACAATTTTTTTTTTCTGCTCGATTTATTAAAAATTATTGTTTTTTATGTATGCAGAATTTTTCTTCTTCATTATTTTTATTAGAGCATTCTTATTTTTTCACTTTTTTTTTTGTTTTAGTTTAAAAAGTTTGACAGATGCTGTACAATAGAGAAACTAATTGGTGGCATAGAATAACAAATAAAAAAACAAAAGATATGAATCAGTTAAGTAATTTCACCAGTGAGGATTATAAGCGAATGGAATATAAGGTTTTGAAGTACCACTTACGGCTGCATTCGCAACAGCTGCAGCTGCAAATGCACTTGCTTGAGCAAATTTCACTTTCTCAACTTCTGCTTCCTGAAGTCGCTTCGATTTCGCTCGCCGATTCTTAAAAAAAAGGGCAAAAAAAAAAGAAAGAAAAGGAAAGAAAAAATACTAATTACTAATATTTACTTGTACTTGAGGTAACACTTTAATTTACTAAGAATTTTTTTTTTTTAATGTATATTGCAAACTCACTTAAATATTTGCTACCAAAATTTAGACACTTTGTGTCGTTTGATCATTTTGAAATAAAATCTTTGAAATTGATTGTTTTTAATCATTTGATTCTAATTTTACTACTAATTAATGCTATACTAAAAATTATTTTAGGAATATAACAATATTTTATATAATTAAAAAATATCTTGGTAGCACTGCTGTTCTAATAAGTTTTAGATTTTGAAACTTTTTTTTACTTTCATTTTTTGCTAATCACTTAAGATCAGAACAATATATTGGCGCATAACCAAGAAAAAAAAAAAAAAAAAAGGAAAAAACAACACGTGAAAGACGTGAGATGAGAAATAATGAGTATTTTTAAGCAATTTTTTCGTTTTTTTTTTTTAACTTCCAATAATTTCAATTTTAGATTACAGTCATTCTAAGAATACATTTTCTGTGATGAAAATTTTTGCTTTATTGCATGCGCATTTCTTAATGGAAATTTGATAAATTGAACTGTGTGTTTCTTCTAATTTACCAGTAAGTATTGACAATGTCTGTGGTTTGGCAGCTGTAGAAAGTACGGGTGGCATATGGAGGCCAATTCTTTTGCGTGTCACCCAGCGGGATGTCTCACACGATTTGCGGGCAAAGGTCGTTCCCGGCACGACAGAAGTTTCAAAGAAAGGGCAAACAATTAGGAATTTATATGCAAAACGCATATTTCTACTTCAATTTCGTTTTTTTTTTTTTTTTTTTTGTGGTAATTTTCAACATCTTTTTTCCTCTTGCTTTTTTAACTTTTTTTTTTTAATTTAATTTTTTACATGAAATTGTTTATGTCCATAAAGTGTTGACATATGGAACATGATACAGTACTTCATGATAAATAAGAAAGGAACATTTGAAATATTGGTTATTTAGATGAAGATGAAAGGATAAAGATCGATCTATATATTATGATATATAGAGGAACATAGACTGACTGTAAGACAAAACATTTGTTAGTTAGACCAAAGTTAATGGTTTAAATTTTATATAGTCAATTTTGTATTATATATATAAAAGAAGGGAAATTATGATAGGATAATAGTTAAAAGAGGAATGAGCATAATAAAAAGACATTAATTGAAAAAGCCATCCATCATAAATCAGTGCCACCAATGGATAACTTTCAGTAAACGGTTCTTTCTTATTTACACTATCAACTATCATTTGTTTTCAGTTTTTTTTTTTTTTTTCATTTTCTCTATTAAAACACACAGACACAGACACACGCACAGACACATGCATGCGTACAAACACCTGTTTCTGCAGAACTAAGAGCACACTTAATTGATCACGCATTATTGCTATTTAACTGATTCTTCATGAAACCTTTGTCTTCTGGTATTTCTTCACTTGCTAATCTTTTACCTTCATTTCGCTGACCATTAACATCCAACTACAGCAATAATTTCAGTAACTTAAAAAAAAAAAAAGGAAATAGGAATAAGCTGGAAATTATGATTCTTTCTTTTTTTTTTTTCTTTTTTTTTTTTCATATTAGTCCAAATTATAAGCTGATAGGTGTCAGACAAAGGTGTAAATATTGGTAGCAAGTTGTAATTCAGAGAGTGATAACTTGGAATTGAAATTTTTCATCTCAATTAAAAAATAAATATTATCAAGAAGTATTATAAATAATAAAACATAAATAAGCCAACAGCAATCAATTCAACAAATTATGATCAAAACAGGTGCTAAATGAACAATAGTCATATAAGCTATGAAAATTCATTATACACTTATACCACACAGTTATTAACTCACTTCATACTACTAATAATTATATCTTCATTCATCATCTGTTTTAATAACAAGAAAAGTATTTTTAATTAGCAACTGCACCTTGTAATAATTACATGAAATAATATAATTAGTCAAGTTTCACGGCACTATACCATTCTTAACTACCATAATACTACCTACTTCCTGTTCATTCCTCAAATCACAAATTACCGTACTATCGAAATGTCGAAATGAATGCATACTGAAGATTTTGTATGTCTGTGTATGTGTGTGCATGTTTGTGCTTGTATGTCATCGGTGTCTGTTGATTTTGCTTGCGCGTATCTCGTCTATCACTGTCTGTCTATGCATGTACAGACGTATACAGACAGACACACACATATACGCGTATATATATACCTAACTCTGTGTGTATGCTATTTAGCTGCTTGTACATAGATATATATATTTATATGTGTGTGTGCGTGTCTATGGGTGTACGTCCACGAATGTCATACTGTACCTGATGGGATACTTCCGTTGTAAGAAGTGTGAACTGAATAATGGAATTATATCTGATAAAATACGGGTTTCAGTAAAATTTAAAACTAGGATTTACAACAGATCGGCAGGAAATTTGGGAAAATATTGAAGGGAAGAATAAGGTTGGAGATGGTAAAGTGATAAAATGATAAGAATAAAACAGTACCTTTCCCTCTTATTTCTCGACTTCTTGATTGAAGATGAGGCTAAAAGACAACGGAAATGAGATAAATTGGCTTAAATTGGATTGTTAAAAATGTGAAGCTTTATAATTTATCAAAAGAAAATGATCTATTGCCACTATTAATATATCTGGGTTAACAACAGTAAAGAATAAAGCCCAATTCTGACGTGTGGTATTTTGTACCTTGAAGGAAATTGTTTAAAAATATAAATTTAAAAAAGTGTGTAAAAAAAAAAACAACAAAGTACTACTTTTCCTTCGTTTAAAAAGTCTAGAAAATAAAATATATATATATATATGATGATAGACAGGCATATATTACTGTTTGTTAAAATGATCACCCTTATTAATTTCATTTTAGATTGGTTGCTCTCAACGACCACCATAAGAGGAGTTAGGAAGATTAAAAAGCAGAAAATGAATATTTCTTACTTAGTTTTACGGATTATAATAGTTTACTCTGGTGCGGAAACAATTTATAATAACCTGTAATTTGGGTGAATTAATATTTAATGAGGAATTAACATAATGAGATGTATTATCACCTCATTTTGCTCCACGAATCTTCCATAATCGTCCGACAAAACATCAAAAGCACCGCAAATGATTGCTTAATCACAGATAATATCCATTTACTTAAAAAATTTGTTTCTTTTCTCATCATCACTTAATGGACGTAAAACATTATATCATTCAAACTTTCTTTTTCCTGATCTTCTAATCCTTCTGTCTTCCGGTTCCTTTCTCGTCTTCTTATCTCATTCTCAACTGTCCCAATTCCCTATGGATCCCATCTTAAGCTAGCGACCACTATCAATCAATTCATCATTGTTTAAATGCACTTTTCAGCAAGTAATTTATGATGATTCGTCATCATTTATAATTATCACTGAGTTATCAGTGTTTATCAGTGTTTCTCATCAAGTGTCCATTTTCATCCTATCTTCATGATCTCATATAATTGTTATTTAAGAAATACATTACTACGAAATGAATATCAATATCTTGACAAGATACTTTTCACTATATTAAATAAATATTTACTAGCCGATACCGTTGTTGATATCATCAGTGAACTGATTGATATCTTAAAAGAAATACGTGAAGTAAGGTGCATAACGTGCCAAGATTTATTACTTTTGATAGCGAAATTATAGGTTACATAGGGTAAATTGAATGATCCTACAAAAAGAGAGAGATCGTTCATATTGATGAATATTTTGAATGCATATTATCCACCGTGAAAAGAAGACTTTTACGAGTCTAAAACTATCGAAAAGTGTTAATAGTAAAATCAGAAATCACATTAACAAAATACCTTACAACACAAGATTTTCACCTACAAATGTTAATTTAAACTGAAATATACAACAATTAATAAGTAAAGCTAAAAGGCCATTGCATAGTAAAGAAATATTAATAAAACTGATTTATAAAATATTTATAATATTTCAGACAAGTGACTAAAATATATAGCTATAAATACATTTTTGTCCACCCCTTATTAATTTGATCTTTTAAAGAAATCTCAGAATTTGGAACTTGTACAAAAACAACACATCTAGAATGCTGCTTTATTTTATCTTATTTTATTTTTTTTAAAGATATTTTCTCTCATTCTTTTCTTTTCTTTTCATTCAAATTTCACTCTCTCGGAACAAAAAATTACCATAAAGTACTATAATTTTAACTAATGATACTTCAGTTCCATGATAATGTTAATAATAAAGACAAGGCACTAATAGAATTAATAAAATATTATCAAAAGATGCATTTTTGAATTAAAATAAATAAAAAAGGAAATAATAGTGAAAATGGTTACCTGAAACCATATTTTGACCTGTGTTTCGGTAAGCTGTAAAGATGCGCTGAATTCCGCTCGTTCAGCAATTGATAAGTATTGTTTCTGCTGAAATTTTCTTTCCAATGACAGCAGTTGTTGGGTACTGAATGGTGTCCTCGGTTTACGGTTATTCTTATGCTTCCGTAATAAGCATTTAGTTATACCCATTGCTGCTAAACTTTTGTGTTCGGCTAAAATCAAAAATTAAAGAAGCAAATAATTAATAAATATTCTCCTCAGTCTATGGTAATCCTTCATGTTAATTAATTTTAAACATTCAATAATTCAAAAAACTGAAAAACATAGTGCCATGAAGAAGAAAGACGTATAATATAATACTAGAAATTTTACTCACGAGGAGACGAAGATTGCTCCGATGAAGTTGCTGTCCAAGGGTAATGCGCAAGGAATGAATCAGTTGCTGATCCGGAACAACTATCTGCTGATGTACCACTAGGTATAGAATGAATGTAAGTAGGCAGCAAAAACATCCCAGATGGATCAGCTGCTAAAGAATATCCAGAATTTGTTGTTTGAGACTGCGTGGTTCGTGAAATAGATGGTATTGTAACGACGGAAGTTGTTACAAGCGGATTCACCGGTGATGGTTTCGGAATTTTTGGAGAAGAGTCGCTAAAATTGAAAGTTTAATATTGACAAATTAATAAAAGATAAAAAATTAGCAATTAGTAATCAACATTATTTTTACTCTAAACACATACAATTAGCATATAAATTTTATAATTTAAAAGAAGAAGGAAAAAACCTGTGAGAAAATGAACTACACGATAATATATTTTCAACACTGAAGGACGCTTTTTTGGGTGTTTTGCTGTTCAGTTTTGACAGTCCAATGGTACACATTGGCTACGGCTGTTAAATCGCTGAAAGAAAACAATAAAGCAAAATCACAAATTGAATTACTAAAAATAGCGTGCGTGAAAGAGTGATAAAAATAAAGACTAACATTTAGTTAAGGTACTGTTAGGAAATAATTGGCTGATATTTTGCACTTTTATAAGCTATAGTATATGAAGGTATAAAAATAAATGATTTGTAAATAAGTAATGAATTAATTTAAATCAAATAAAAAAAAAATCAATTACTCATGTGTCAAAAGTTACGTTATCGAATTGAATGCATCCAAAACAATAATTTGAAGGCGGTCGTAATTTTTGGTTACAAATGGTACCATTTTAGTATTTTACACAAAAGTCGAGGACGGCAATTAGTGGAAACCGGTAGGAGCAAATAAAAACAACATCAAGGCCCATCCCATCCGAATAAATCCGAATTTAGAAATGCCATCGGACTCATACCGACCACAGTCAGTCATTTCCATTGAGTTGGCAAAACGAAGTGTAGAAGAAATAGCAAACTTGTTCCTCCTTCTACCGTTTACTTATGGGACATCAAAAACGATGAATGGTACCTCCCACACTTCAACTAAATTGCTTTAGTTTAACGGTTTTGTAGTGCTCTTACCCCTGTTGTTAACGGCATCATCAGTTGGTGCAAAAACAATATTAATGATGATAATGATATAGATAATAGAATAATAATTATGATCATCGCATTGTTGAGTTCACTGATAATGATTGTAATTTAATGCGATAATATTTTGCTAATTTATAATCGTGACAATGATGAAAATGCTTAGTGATAATTGTAAAAAACTGATCAATGCTGATCACAATTACTGAGAATGATAATTGTTGAAGGTGACAAAATTCGGTATGATAGTGAAAAGCATCTCAGTTGCATGAAATGAAATATCATGAAAGTGATGAGTTGATTAGGGGAATGAATGAAGGATACCCACTGTCTATACATATCAACCATCCTCCATCCATTATCATCCAATGGGATTCTGCTCCTCCTCTGGGAAACAGATCTAATAAGTGAAATTGATGGGTCATTATAATTGCCACTTGCTCTTAAATACTTTTCCCTTTCATTTTTAACAACTTTCAAATAGCTGCCTGAAATGCTTAATTGCTTCTTTCGGATGCTCTCTCCAAACACGGAATACACGGTTCTGGACACGCACACCATAGCAATTCCTTCTCCTTCCTGATGCTCATCTAACTTTTCCTTTCCCTAAAAAGTTCGCTAGCTGCAGGATAGCAGCATAGCGATAATTATAATAGTCATTATAAAATAAAATTGCTCTGGGCTTTAGCAATGAAATATCAAATAAAACATTGTAACATCATTTGGCTACTGAATTTCCCTCAGCTATAAATGGTATGAGTAGTTGAGGATAACATTACTGTACCGTTATTTTTCACAGGAAAAAATAAATTTAACTGCCGTACGATGATCATTTATTTATTCCTTCAAGATGATGTAAACTATTCGACCCAATGTCCTTCTTCCGTACCCGTCAGCGCCACTGTTATCTTCGTGACATAAATCTTCTGTTTGATCCTTGCTGTTCCAAACTTCATCTCATTTCTTCCCTCTGTTTTAGAGAATATAGCCAAAATATTAAAACGCAAACACAAAAGCTGTTGTCCAACAAAGAGGAATGATAAAATCAGATCAATTCCATACTTCAAGTGATGCTACCGTATCCATTTATTGCAGACAGTTGCCAAAAGTGAACCTGACTAACAACGCTTGGGATTACGTATGCTGGTTGTGATACGTTACCAATCTCTGAGAAAGACGCAGAAAATTGCTTTGTGTACTTTTATTGCAAGAAATGAATTAATTAAGCAGCTGGTGCCCTCACCAAATTGCCATTAACCTTTTCTTATTGCCAATTTAATCGCCCTCAAATTTTCCTAATTACCTAATTTCAGCAGTAGATACCTCTCAAGCTTATGCCAGCTTTTCCTTTGCCGTATTTAATTCATTCCAATAAAATAAGCTTTCTTAAAACATATTCAACTCTCATTCTCTTTTCGATACATTAGCAAAATAACAAAAAGAGAAAAACTCATCAGGGAATCTCTGAGTAAAAAAAGAAAAAAAAAAAAAAATTGAGAGGGGAAAAATTCAACGTTAAAAAATCCATAATTACACAAGGACGAATGCACGGCCTTCTTTTAAACTTCATACAGTTGCCAAATTTCTTGATAAGTTGATAAGTTTATAAAATAATTATGGATCCTAACTTATTGGATTGATCATAATTTCATTAACTAAAATTCATTTCAAAGCTAATGCAAAGATACTGTATCGTACAGTTATATAAAAGATTTTGCTACAGAAATTCAACTGCATTATTCAAAAATATCTCTATTCATACTTATTCGTGGTATTAAGATGACATTTTATTCACGATACTGGTAGATAAATAAAAGCTTGAAAATGAAAATAAGCTTAACATTCTTGAATGATTGCTGAAATTTCGCAAATGCAGATAATCTATTTGTTCATAGAACTAAAGCTTTTTCAAGATTTATTGCTTCTCCACCGTCATTATGACGTGAAAAATTAACAGGTGTTGTGTTGTGAGCTGACAAATTGGTCGAGAACTGTTAGTTGTCGGTTTGTTTATTTTCATTAAGAAAACTAATTCACTAAAGATTTATTAATGAATGATTGCTGCGAAGTTAAAAAAAACGAGATTTTTTTCTTCTTTCAAATGAGCTGCGATTTAAAGACAACAAAATGGATAAGACTGCTAATCAGAGATTCTTCATTTTAATAAAAAATGTTAACGGAACTTCTTCTTACTATACGCTAAATAAGCAGCATAATGAAACATAAAATGATACGGTATTGCATGATATGAAGGGTAGACTTTTTCAGGCCTAGCACTTATGCATTTGTCTCATTAATAGCATCGATAAAATTTAGCAGTTTTTTTTTTTTTTTTTCGAAATTCTATTGCAGAATTACGCGGACTGAACAATATTACAACTGTGTCATGGATAAGTTGAAAGTTTTAATTAGAATTTCTAAAATTTATGAATTTAAGACGATAACTATGTGTATGTAAATAGATTGTTAATATATTTATCACACAATTAATAACCAATCATAAACTTACGGTACTTTTTGTAAAAAGTTGAAAAATATTGATCAGAGCTAAATGTTCTTAAACTGGAATTTCTTACTGGTACTAATTTAAAATATCTCTGTACTGTAAATAAGAAGGAAAAAAAAACAATGGATTAATATATCCATTATTAGGATTCATGAATGTATCACGACATAACGAAATCGATGATTCGATGAGTCAATAGCTTTCCTAACAGCTATAATTAATTATCTAACCAAAGCATCGTGGCTGCCTTTCCCTCAAAAATTCGTAAATTCATTCATTACCAAAATTTTAGCTTCTGCAAAGATGGAAGCTTATTTTTGATGCCGAATTGTCATATTCTCCTACATCCTTCCTAAAAATCATTTAATAAACTGGTAAATGCAAAAATTTAATCGAGAAAGAAAAGGATGTTGATTTTTAAAATTTCGAAGCTTAAGTCAAAAAAAATAGATTTATCAAGATATTTTTACTTTGTAATGAACTTCAGTAACATGAAGGAATTAAGAAAGTGATAAAGGATAATAATTGTATTTATTTCTTGTGCTCTTAACAATAGTTTACATCATTCAGAATAGATGAAGTTGAATTAAGCAAAAAAAAAAGAATGAAAATGATAGTTACTGTGTTGATTATTTAAAATTATAAGAAATGAAAAAATGGATGGACAAGTTAATAGAATGGAAAATAATGAAAAAAAGGAATAAAATAAATTAGAGATAGATGTGCTGATCAAATAATTATCATAATGATTGGATAGTGCTTTAAAGTGGCTTCATTATTTGATAGTTAATTTCCAGCTTTTCCCATTACCGCAATCTTGATCAATTTGCATATTTTTTCCAGGAAGAACGGTGGTTTTCATCGTCAGAAGAGAAAATTGGCCCCAAGAGGAAGTGAAACGAGCAGTAGCATGATGCAATATAAGCTCACATAAACAGTATTACTACGGCTCTTCCGAATAGATTACTGGCTAATCGGTGTGAAAGATGCTGATAGATAGATTTGGTCTTCCTTTTCCTTTCGCTTTCCGGAAATTGGTGTCGATCTTGATGATCCGGCTTCCACCCTTTTCCTTCCTTCCCTCCACTTCACTTTCCATTTCTTGCCTTGTCCCAAAACCTATAGAACTTCCTAATTTTCTATCGATTTACAATGTATCGACCACGTTGTTTCACTTATTTTCTGGCTATCTTGCCTAGATAACAGTACATTTCAGGCAAATATTCAACCATATATGTATATATATATATAATAACTATAACGAATTTATCTTGAGAAAGATTTTGTGTCTATAATTTGTCAAAAACAAAACACATTCAGTTTGGTTGTTTCACTGAAAGCTATTAGTCTTTCCAGTCAAATTTGACATAAGATGTCTAATACTTTAGTTTTAAAGGATTATTTTGCATTGAAGTTTGCCAGGCTTGTAACGTGATTGATGTAATTAGGCAGTACTTTAATGACAGTTTGTGGTTGAGTGGGATGTATGTATGTAAGAAAAAGATGATTTGAGCAAAGTCTAGAAATTAAAAAAGAGTGATAAAGGTAATACAAAGGATGATAAGTAAGAAATGATGGAAAAGGAAAGCGGAGACCGGGAGATTGGGGGTGGAGAAAGGGAGGAGGAAAGCTAGGAAAGTTTTTGGAGCGGGAAGATATTAAATGATAATGTTCTGTAATAAATTGATTTCATTGAAACAGCTGCATCGAGAATGTCCAGAAGAAGGGAACCTGTTTGCTTGCATTATTCGATACTCGAAAACGCATAATAAACATTTATGATTGCACTTCCTTCGATTGGGGCTCTTTGGCTGAGCAGTAGCAATTAACAGTCTATAAAAATTTTCGGTACGGCTGTTCCAGCTTCTTTCTATCTAGTCTTTTTGCCATCCTTTATTCTTCTGGCTTAAGCTTATTTCATTCTTGGACCTGCAAACTCTCTTGCTACAATCGGCAAATATTTTGACCTTTCAAATAACATAAATCAACAGTTATAAAAGTATAGCCTATTAAGTAACTTGTAACATTTCCTCCTATTAATTTTGTCTAAATCCATTAATCCATTATCAGTACACTCTACAACAACCAAAACTAGATTGTATCACCGCAATACCGCTATCACTGTTATTAACGACTGCTATTCAAATGTCTTCAATCATAAAAAGCAAATTTTTTCAGTCTGCTAAAGCTAACTACAATTAATTTAAGAACCGTAAATGAAACCGTTAATTTTCATTCATTGCGCTTTAAATAATTTTGAACAAATATGAAAATTGAGTGGTAATTAACTAAATATCAAAGCACATTAACATTGTTAAATGAATAATATCTTAGATGAATAACAAAAATTGTTTGCAACTTATTTCTTGTGAAACAATTAAACGGTATCAGCATTTTTTCGTAGTGGGAGTGAAAAGAAATGCAACTTAAGCATCTAGATAGGAAGAAATAATTTGTCAATTTTTAAGCATACAAATAAGAATAAAATCCAAAAAACTGAGGTATTTTTAGTATTGCAATAATAAAGACCAATGAATAAAATGTCGCTATAATAATGCTTGATGACAAGGATCAATTAAAACTCAAATTCAAGTGTTAGTAGGAAAGAACAAATGGGTATTTCAGGTACATCGTTAAGATATATAGTGCTCTTTAGATCATTAAAATATTAAGGTGTATTAATATTAATACGGTTCTGTCGTTGTTTTAAATGTAATTTTTGAAATTGGAAGTACGAAGGGAAGTCAGTTTTGTTATGAGAAAATAATAAACTTTAACCAACATTATGTAGAGCATGTAATAATTTGAAATACGTATTAAATTATTTGGTACTGACAGCTTAATAGTCCCAATTTTTTTTTTGGAGAAATAATAAAGAAATGAATTAAACAATTGATTGATCATTTGACAAGCGGTCTATTTAGGATAATAATTATTAACTTTATGCATCCATCATCATTAGAATCAATTGATCATCCTAATGAATCTTAAAAACGAAGGAACTTATGGATGATCTAATTAGAATCCGCTTATCCATCTACATTTTGCTTCTTTTTTTTTTATAATCGTGAGACCAATTTCTTTCAACAATTTTTTTTTTTTTTTCTTTCAATACGATTAGGAATTATTCATTGTTTTTCAATATTCTTCTTTCACAAAATAGTTTGAATTCATTTCAATACATCACTTTAATCATTTTTCTTCTTATTTGATTGACGACTATGAATATGTTTCTTTGAAAATGCGCTAATGGATTCATTGCTTGCAAAACTTATCGTATCATTTTCCCAAGTCATCACTTCTTGATAACCACACTTCTAACCATTTAACATTCTCATCAATCAGCAATGAATTCTTCCTAAACTATTTGAAATCAATCGCTGTAATTCCACTTTGGATTTTTCACTTATCTTTAGACATCTAACTACTGTCGAAATTTCAATGTCACAGTTTTTGTATAAATCATGTTTGATCATAGTTTTTGTATAAATCATGTTTGAGCAAAACAGTTTTAGAAGAACTTCATCACGTGGCAAAATAAGTTTACTGTACTACTGAAAGGAATTACATTTTAAATCGGTGCAATAACTATTTGTTGAAAAGTTACCATAATTGAAACAAACATTATAGTTTTAAGTAAAAAAAGATTGCTTCATATTTAAAGAGAAACCAAAAAGTGACAATAAGAAAGAAAGATGAAGAAAGAGAAAAAACAAACAAAAAAAAAAAGATGGGAAATGAGAGGAGGATAGCTTACTTGTATCCTTATACATTATCATACTAGTAAAACAATTTATATAATTATTAGAAAAAAATTTTTCTTTCATGCTTATCAGTGATATGATAAAGTGAAAAATTAAATTGAAAAGATGATATATATATTGAGAGGGAGTGAATGTTGCTAGGAATGATTTGATGCAGGGTGGCATCACCTCAAGAGCTGGGGGTCAACAAATGACACAAAGCGCATTTTCAAACAACTAATTAACATGGCTAATTAATCAGCTACACAGTTTAAAGTTTGTTTAGCAGAGGCAACAACTGCTTTATCTTTTCCTACATTCCGAAGGCGGGAAGAGACTAGATAATACTCACTTGAGCAACAAAATTCACAATCACCGCATCTCTAATCACATCGATCTAATCGTCTGATATCTGTCAAACATTAATGAAATTTTATCTCAAAATCGTAGGATTTTGTTCCGGATCCTTTCAGCATCATTTATTTTACTAAATCAAAAGCATTTAACACCATTGCGTACAAATAAAAAGACGCAAGCAATTGCTTCACTCATTCATTTGTTAATTTCATAAAAACAATCTAATTTTTATTTTTTGCAAAAACTGTTTTATCTACTGAGCACATTGACAAAATCCTTCGTGTCGCACATATTTCAGGTATAATTTTATTATTGGCAAATGAACAATAAACACTAGTAATTTCATTTTGCAGACACACAAGTTTCAATAACATTTAGGTTAAAAACAAGAAAATTAGATGTCTGTAATTACATTATATTTCACCAAACCTAAAAGTAGTTCAAAATGCTACGATAATTACTTAATCATAGTTAGCATTAATCACTTAATTATTCTCGGGTTGCTAAAGGGTCTTGTAAAAAAAAAAAATTGCTATAATGGGAAGTTTAAATTACTTTTGGATTAGAATATTTTATCATTTTAATTAATTTCTCACCATTATCATTTAGTAAATAATCATTAGCTAAAATCGATTATTTAACCTAGAGCAAGCAAATTACAAGCCATGAGTAATTTCAGAAATTAAGATAAATTTTGATAACTTCAAGAATAACCATTAAATGAAGTGCTTATCATAACCACTAAATATATAACTCTCCATTTAGATATACCGTACCTCGATTTTCTCAAACACCGTATACATTTTGGAATATAATGACATTCGTATAATGGTTTTTTTTTTTTTTTTCAAATATATCCTTTGCTTAACTAATTAATAACAAACTGCAAAAAAATTTCCTGTGAAAGTTTTGCAGCATTGCTCATTTTTTTTCAACAATTTTTTTTTTTTGTTTAGCTTTAGATAACTTTTTTTCTCGAATAGACGTCCTGTCGAATGATATAATGTTATGATAGTAAAAGATGAAATATTCTAGCATTGATGATAGTAAAATATTGCAGAGAAACAACGCTTTTCAATCAGAAAAAAAAATTTTTTTTTTTTGGAAAATTTCATCTACCATTATAATTATAATAAAATAGAAGGAAAGAAGAAATATCAGGAATTTTCAGAAAATTGCATAATTATTAATGAATTATTGGATAATATTTCCCCAAAGGAATGGAATATTTTCTATGACATATGTGATATATACAAATTTGTGACGCATAAGAGATTTCGCTCACGAAAAGTTTATCATATTTTACAAATTCCGAATAATTAATAATGTCTAAGATAACATAATAACTAATCAGTCCCTTTATCTTTTTTTCATCTCTAATATGAAAAAAATTCCACTACAATTAGTCAAAATAAAACTACGCAACAAATTTATTTCTCGTCCTCACTTGGTGTAATTATTAGTAGCAGAATGCTTATAAATTGGCCAATCCGAAGTGTATATATATATATATATAATGATATTTTGATTTCTGTACCGATAAGCAAGTAGAAAGGCCAATGAGGTTGGCTTGTTAACAAAACAGAGAAAGCTATTTGCACTCAGTAATTAAGAGAACAGTTGTCAGTGATACTGCACTCCATCAATCAATCGTTTGATCATTAGTTCGGCTTACTTTGAATGTCACAAAAAGAATTACTGCTCTTGCCACCAAAATAACAAGCAATAGGTTCGCGTGATGCAGAAACGGCACTGGAATTAACAGTACACACTTCAGATTCATTTAACAGTGCTTTGAATGAATCCACCAAATTTAATATACCATAATCAATAACCATACCATAACTAATCCATTTATGCTTTTTACACGTTTTCTCGTACAGTAAAACTAACCCTAGTTCACGAACATCCCACCCCTAGGCAATTTGAGAATCACAAAGTTCATTACCTCCCGAAATGAAAAATTTTCTGAAGTTACCTTATTCTCGATTCTAAAGAATTCTATCTCCATAATGATTCAATTACATCAAATTTCTACTAACCAACTCTCTGAGCCATCAACTGTCTTGATAGTCAACAAAGCATCAGCAGAGCAACATGATACTGTGCGCTATCCTTACGGAAGATTATCAGTCATTTTTTTCTTGTCCTTTTGCTGAGGTTGTACATAGAGAAATCTTCACAAAGCATTATTCAGAATAGATACTTCATACAAAATAAAAACAATAATAACAATAATCAATATATGGAAAATACAATCACTGGACGGATAGGCGTGAGCAAAAAAAAAAATGCTAAATAGTAGACAGGTATCACAGGAGAATTGTCATGTTCATATTTAATCTTCTTTTTTTAAAAAAATATGTTTGTCCTACTGGGCGAATTTTATGAAAGCTCTAGGATTAAAAATCGAATGAAAGACCGAGTTTTGTATAACTTGCAACGCATATCAATGGAAAAGCCATCTAAAACTGAAATTCATTCTTATAATCTATCAGCATTATTTTCATTGAAAAAAAAGGTCTGAAATAAAACGACATTTGAAATGAAACAATCATAGCAGTAAAGGCGCTTCACAAAATGCAAATATCACATTCGCTTAAATTTATAAAAAAATAAAGAAGGAAAAGAAAATTTATGAGTTACATCGTAAAAAGATAAATACAGTAATTTCAGGTCTACTAGGAACGAATAAATGGAATGTAACGCATCAGAGTCGTCTTACGATTATGATTAGCATCACTTGTTTCTGCTGCTTGTAAAACGCCTAACTGTGCCTGCGTTAACAGACACAGTGCTGATGCGACTGCTAAACCTGAAGTACCATGAGGTGTAAATTGTCGACCTCCCGTTGGTAATCGAACTGCTAAAGTGAATACGCCAGAACGATAGTTACTACACGGTTCAACCGATATGGGAGTAGCCATCTGCAAGTTTTTACAAATTTTTTGATATAAATTTTTGGATAAATAATTCTACCAAATCCCTGGCTATATGTGTATAAAAATAATAGCCAGTAATGGAAAAATAACAAATCAGAATTACAAAGAAAGAGCTGTAATTATTCCAAAACGAACGAACAAGGAAATCTTTATAAAAAAGGAAAACAAAAGGAACTCAATATAAGCTTACTGCTTGAAATAGTCTGCATGCGATACAGAAAAAAAAAAACACCAAGAATTTTATCAAATTAATCTAAAATAAACAGATTGCAATACGATACAATTTTGTACTTAATAGATTTCAAGTCTCTTTTCGCTGCAAGATATTTCATAATGAATACTTACCAAATTCGCTCGCGGCGAAGTCAGTTCAAGCCTAACAGAGGCAAAAGGACGCGAAGCCATCTGCTCAATTTCGTCGTATCGCCTCTGGTTTCTTCTGAATACTTCAATTCGTAATTTAATCATCCATAATAAACCCGCAACAACAAGAAGCACAACAAAACACCTGAAAAGATTTCCCTAATTTTAACAACAAACCAAAACTTATGTCGAACATAAACATTTCAATAAAGGGAATTTAGTCAAAGAACTTATTTGCAAAACTGTCAAACATTTCTTCTTCTGTAATGATCATGAGGCGATTTCCCAACAGTTAGGTTAAACACATTAAGAAACTGCTCAAAAACATATCATTTCACAAAGACCATCCAAAAAGTTAAAGTATCATGAACCAAAACATTTAAATTGTAAATAAGTATATACTAAAATGACGAAGATTTCGTTCGATCAAACCACTTCAATTAGGCATAATCTCATTGCAGCAACATTAAAAAAAGTTCTGACGCAATTAGAAAACAAAGAAACATGGAAAAAATGAAATGAACTTACGCAGCAAATATCACAAAAAATAAGACCCAGTTTATTGGAGGCGATTGGGAAAAAGAAATCTGTATTTTTATCGGAGTGGAAAAATTATAAACTTTCACCTGAAACAGTATTTAGGTCAGGATAACAATTTAAGAAAATGGCTTGGTAAGAAAAAGAAGACGTACAAAAATAATGAAATAAAACAAGATGAAACAAAACAAGCATTTCGGAATATACTGTCGAAATTGAAACAATGGTTCAAAGTATTGAATCCATAAGATTTGTTTTTCAAAACTTGTTATTTTCAACCAACCAAAAATGTTGTATTGGCATCAGTTCCAAAAATAAATCCAGGTTCAGCATTGGCACTGTATGCACGTCGGATGCCATTTTCATCACAAACAGTCCTTGTCATCAGCAGTTTACTAGAACCTGGGTGTCCTTCGAAAAGTGATGAGTTGATACTCATAGAAACTAACGCTTTCTCTGATTTCGGCGATTCACAAACTACCGTAAATTGAACATCGGTATCTCTCTAAAAATGTTTTTGCGAAAAAATAAATCAAATTTAGAAATGAAGATCAATTTCTTGAATAGAATATCCTGTAGCCGAGCTAGGCATTCTGATGAAAATGATATGTGCTACTTTATGTGGCGTACTGAAGAAATTGATTTGATTGACATATTTGTCCTTCGGATCGTCCTGATCAAGCTTAAATGTGAAAATGAAATCCACTGTCAATTCATCTGAAACAATTAATGATTTATATTCATGCAAAAATTTGACAATTCAAATACTAAATGAATTGGGAAAAGGAGCGACATTACTAGTCCCCTCTTTCTAATCTTGACTAACCTAACAGAAGATTCAACTAGCTCAAAAAACAGCTTGGCTCAAGTTACCACCAATACAACAAATGCATTTCCATAATTAAAAAAAAAAAACTTCAAACACTGTACTAGCTTGTAATATGTTTCTGCTACAATGCCAATGAAAAACTTACAGTAGCACAACTGATTGTTTTCAGGATCACCGTAATATTTCGGTTCACATTTGCTACAGTTCTTCCCAGTAACACCTTTTGTTGTACAATAACAATCACCGGTCTCTCTGTTACACATTGTTGCTTGTCCATTGCAAAAGCATTCTTAAAAATTATGAGCTAAAAAAAAAAAAAAAAAAAAAAAACGATTTCTGGATTTCATACATTGTGTACTGCCTTGACAATGTGTCGGAGATAATGACGCATGAAACAAATTACTTGCTGTTTTCAACTAACAATACACTGGAAATTTTCAAAGAGAAAAAGAATAAAATAAAACCTTCGCATCTCCCACCATTACGGGGATCTCCATAGAATCCGTCAGCACAGAACTGACAATGTTCACCAGTTGTGTTGTGATCACATTGTGTACAACTTCGTTCCTCTATGTTCCATTCAAGTGAACGCCTTCTCAATGTACAGTTGCTGTGACCATTACATTGGCAAGCTATAAAGTAATGAATTATTCCATAAAAAGCATATTATTAATTTTCCCAACAGCAAGAACCAGTGACCGACTATGGATGGATAAAAGATAGCTAATAAAATTGTACAGGATTTATTTAAAGAGCTTTTTATAAAGAGAAACAGCGCTATTTGTGGAAGAGGTACACATAGAACTACCTACAATTAATTTAGATTTTGCAATCAAACAATGCAACATACCTGAACAATTTGTGAAATACCATTTTGATTTGCCATCTTTCGGGCAAAGCAACTTGTTATCAGGTGTTTCTAGACTACCTGGCAAACATCTTCCCAAACCAGTGCCAGAACCGTCATCACACCACCCACAATTCGGTCCTACACGTTGACATTCTGCACACGTTTTCTGCTTTGAACAGTTCATAGGATCTGGAATTTTATTATATGTCAGTCATATCAAACTCGGCTGGCAGTTAATTGCTTTCCAGCTTCAGAAATTCCTTTTATTAAAGCACACTCAAGAAAATTTAACCTTTAAAGTATAGAATGTTAGAAAAATAACATCAGCATGAACTGCAAAGTCTGATTAAAAGAATTACCCAACTGGCAAGCATGTTGATTACTGATTATATTCGTAGCTGTTACCCATGACTGGCATTGTCCATATGGGAAATTGATCATATAAGCATCCATTGAAACACATCGTGCAGTCGTTGGGCACCACATACATTGTTCTTTGATACAGACTTGACAATCTTCATGGAACCAACAAGGTGCAGGACATGACTCATTCTTCGATGATGGACTCAGCGAATTTAATGAAAGTTGTGAAGTGTGATCTGATTGCGAGTAAGAAAGCTGCTGTTGTGGTGAGTCGGCTTCTAATAACAAATCTGAAATTTTCCTCCATCAGGAACTAATAAAATAGAAGTGTACTTTGCGCTTACATATATGATCAGCAAGCAAAACCCATTATATAACACTTCATATTCCCAAGTAACTAGTAAAAGCAGTTACAAAACAATTGAAAATACTCCAAATATAAGGAAAATGTAAGAAGAAGTTCACATACCATAACCATTGACGCATTTCCATTTGGAATCTTTCATAAGAAACCAATTGCAGTGCCTTAATTTCTTGCAAGCATAACATTCGGCAGCAAAAAAGCACGGTCGTGGCTCCTCATCCTTCGGACAAGCATCAGATTTCGCCACTGGATTGGTCCGATCTTTACATATATTATCAGAAACGCACTCCCGACTCCAGTGGCACCAACTACACCCTTCTGCTGCTGTACATGTCAAGCAGTCTTTTTCTTCGCTGCACCAAGATGGCGATCTGTAATTAAACTAAGAGTAAAATATGATCCAAAATGGAAACAAAATAGAGTGGTTTCTCAGCGTAATAATGCAAATTAGATGAAACGGAGTCCTATAACGTTCATCCGGAGACCTTATCCGCAAGTGATAACTAGCAGGAGAGATATTTCAGAAGGTCCAAAAAAAGTCGAGAAGACAGCACACTGAGTTGACAAGCTAGATCCAAGTTGAAGAAACCAATGTACCCTCGTCCAGGAATGATTATCCGGAGTGGTTACAAAGTTATTCAATAAGCATATGGAAGAACAGCCTGGAATCGCATGAATCAACAAATGTTCAATTTTGATAATCTTAAATTCTTTATATGATAGAACGACCTGATACTAAAGCAAAGACTAGTTCGAAACTTAAAGCTTAGGTAACAATATTGTGACAAACTCACTTTCTCCAACTGATCGGGCATTTCTGCTCCTCTTTCGGATCTTCGTTCTTCACATATGATAAGAATGAGTGACCGTATGACACATCGCGTTGCATAGACTTGCATTTCCCAGCATGGAAAATGCATCGTACACCTTCTCTCATGTTACGACAGTCGTCTGGCCGTTTTAAGCCACCACATTCAGCTATAAATCTTATTCCTAATTCTTCACTGCACTAGTCTGTGAAACATAAACATGTCTGCTCAACTCAAATGATTTCCATAACTTCACAAAATCATTATTCAGACACACTGACCTGGCGTAAATTTAACAATATCTGACAGCATAACTCCATTGAAACCACCAATTACAAAAATATTATGTTTCGTAGCTAATGATGAATGTCCATAACGTTGCAAAAATGATAAATTATTGCTTGATAGTGAAAACCACGTATCGCAACCTGGAGAGCTTACATTATCCTTATTAGACTACAAATAATGATATCAAACTAAAACCTGACCGTTTGGCAAAAAATAAACAAATAAATAAAATAAACAATGTGAGAAACGACAGGTACTACCAAAAATCATGTAGGATAGGTCTTCATGCATGCAAGGGCAATTAAGAGTTATAAACGATGAGACCAGACAAACCAATGTCATATGCTTGAATATCACCAGAGTAGCATTCTTGAATACGTGATGATGATTCGTTGTGAACATTCCCACCGATAACAATCATTAAATCATTAATCAGTGATGCAGAATGACGGAAAACTGGAGTATGACCAGATGACAGAGTACGATGCGAACTAAAATGGCATTCGATAAAGATTTCTCATCGGGAATAGGAACAGTCAGAAACTGGATTTAGTACTTCAAACAGTTCTAACGGCAACCATTTAAAATCATCCCCTACATAACACTAGTAATCAGACAGCTATGGTTAGAGCATAACTATCTTAAGCCCAATATTCTCTAGATCATTTCAGGACCACAGCTACATTTTCGTATTAAAATTTATTAATCAAGCCACTCATTTCTTTGTGGTATTATATTAAAAGNGTTAGAGCATAACTATCTTAAGCCCAATATTCTCTAGATCATTTCAGGACCACAACTACATTTTCGTATTAAAATTTATTAAGCAAGCCACTCATTTCTTTGTGGTATTATATTAAAAACAAACTTTTTAACCAATTCAAGAAAAAAAGAAAAGGAAAAATTACCATTCCCGACTGTCACAAACATATTCTATTAAGGTACTGCTTACTCGAGATAAAAAACCTTCATAAGGCAACAAATAACCACCATAGATCAAAATGAATTCCTTTTTCTCATGAACATATGAGACGAGAGAATGGCCAAACCTTCCCTGGATATGCGGACCATGATCAGGAATAACACTCCAGCTCTTGGTACCTATAGTATCTCCTTTTGATTGGATGCTTTGGCAGTTAATCAGTTTTAGCGAAATTAAAGCTATGAAAGTCAATATGGTTCAGAATGAAGTACATGATACAAACCCAACTGCATAATACAAGTATATCAGATTCATTTCAAACCTGATGAGGCTAAGTAGTTAGATTAATGAAACGCTGCAAACTGAGGACACATATGAAGATCGGTAAATACAAAATGTCCAGGACTAGGTTAAATTTTCCACAAAATCATCATAAAGCGAATAATAGTGTAAAAGAGACTATGAAATACTTACTAATCTTATATTTCTGTATGCTGTACATGTATCCAAAATAAGGACTGTGACCATAAAATATAAGCATTTCATCTCCAATCAAATGCGCAGCATGGCCGGCAACAGCACCTGGCATAGCATCTGACGCATTATTATTGGAATTTTCCAAAGTCCATTCTAAAGTTCCAAGGTCCAAACTCCACAATTCATTGGTCACTATTCGCTCATCAATCACTCCACCGAACATATATATAGTACTCTGAACACGGAACCATAAAAAAAGTACAGAAATATTTGCATGAACAATATATTGCTCCCCAATAAAAATATGATCACTTTATTGATAACCAAGAATCCTTATGATCCCCAGTAATCTGAGCATAAGCCATAATTGATACTTACCTTATATCTCACAACAGTGTGGTCGTAGCGAGATGTGGGAGTATTTTTTGTTTTGACTTCACGCCACGATGAATTTGTGATGTCGTATACAGCAACAAATGAGTTGTTCACGCCAGTGAAATGAGCACCACCAATCACCCATATTTTTGTGTCGTTCACAAGAATAGCTGTATGTGATGCACGAGCTCCAAAATCTCCACTTGTTAGGACGGTTTCAAAAACCGACTGCGTTGTCAAAGCCTGACAACGATCGCCTGAAAAAGAAACTTCATTACTTTCATTAAAACGGACTGAAGTATACGAACAGTTATTCTTAAGTCACCTTAATATAAAGTCAATAAGTGCACTAGATCGTTCTCTGATACATCAAATTTCATTCCCGCTTTGATAGGAATTTTATTATATTACATGATGACTTGGACTCTCATGATTTATTTATCACGCATATGAAATAACAGATAATCTGACAGTTCTACTTGAAAACCTCATGAAAAATCTCTTGACCTTACAACTTTTTTTTGCAAAAATCGAAAACTACTACGGCAAAGTAAATAAACTAAAACTAAACCATACCGTGAAAATGCATATTACATTTGCACCGGTTATCACGACCACAAATGCCAGCCATACCACATGCTTTTGATGTTTTATTTCTGTCTTTCTCAGTACAAATCAGCGTATCACACCGCTCCCCAGTATAGCCTTCATAACATTCACAAATGCCCTCAACGCACTTTCCATTTGACGTGCAATTATTCGGACATTTACCATATGCAAAAGTGATATTGAAACCGGACATGTTAAATGCCAGATCACTGAAGAAATAAACAAGAGCTTTGCCGGATCTGATGCTCACTTCTCTACCAGTGATAACACCACTGAAACACACCGCTTTGAACATTTCGAACAACTTCATTATTTTTTGAACACTAACGCTAAAGAACAAAAACCAAGCTGCCTTTACAAAAAAATATGTAACGATTTTATCGTGAACCAATGGGAAAACTACTACTGTAAAGGATTATACCGACTGAACACTCCTACAATACAAAAATAATAACGACTGGAAATTATAATTACTGAAACGAACTTAAATACTTCTTGTACTACTTTAATATGAAGATTTGTATTGCACCTGAATGCAGCCAGCTCATGACTTCTAGTGCCTGTTCCATCATATATGTACAAATGATCCCAACAACACTCAGTAACAAGTGAATCAATCCGTAATAGCAATGCGCCTCGTTTTTTCTCATCTCTAATAATCCACATACATCTCGAGGAGGAACTATAGTTACGTGGACCATCCGTCAACAATTCACTTTCATCCGTCAATCTTAAAAAATATAATCTTCCGAGTCCAGCTGTTTATCCTTGAATTCTGCAATAATAGCAATCTTTATAAAATCAGTAAAGTAAAAAAAATGAAGAAAAAAAATTATTTGAAACGAAAACTGATTACAAGTTCCGTCCATGACACCGATCACATTGCGCTCCACCCCAACCTGCAAAACACCGGCATTTATCGTTCTCACATTTTCCCTGATAGCATGGTTTATTATCACAGTTTTTCGATAGAGACGCAGACCCGATCCTGAAACACAATCCCAATCATAACCTGAAAAACGGAGGAACACCCATTACTTCATTACAAGCACTATGAATGAAAGGTCATCCAACAATTGAGCACTAAGCTGAGATGAAAACAGAAATAAGTAAACATAAACGAACAACGAAACTAGCAATCTAGCAATAACAAAAAAAATGTTGAGAAATAAACCGTTCGATGTGTACACTGGAATAGATTACTGTAGATGCATGGAGGAACATCGCAGCCAATAAGGCAGCACCCATTTCATATAAACATTATTATGCTTCGAACCATCAACACCGGTGCTCTAAAACCAAAATTATGAGTGTTACAGAGTGAGTGCGTACTATTAAATCAGTCTAAGTCTTTACAAATAAATACAGCATTTTCGAGGTACTCTCTGCTCCATTTCGTGTACTTAAAAAGCCAAAATTGCTCCACTCTACTGTTGCCGGAAAGGAAACCGGCACGTTGATCACATTTTACTAGTACCGGAGAGAACCAGAACAGTTACAACGACAACTCAGAACACAATACGTTCAGTAAAAACACTTACATTACGACCACAAACGTTACGGCCGAGTCGTCGTCTCTCGGTATTCCGTGGTTCCGGGCGAATGAATACGCTTCTAGTTCACAATAGTTTCTCTTCGTAGTGCATTCCATAGTGGTGGATTTCGGAAAAGGGGAAGACGGTCTGGGGAAGTTGGATTCACATTGAGACGCTCTCGACTTCTTGGCAAATGTGCGAACGGTTCCCACTCAGTTCTATTTCATTTTCCAGAAATGGTAAGGGCCTTACAGCTGAAGTATATGGAAATTCCTTTCACATAATTACAGATTTCGCAAGAAAAAAAAAACGATTACCATTGAAAGAGCACTTTCTAGACAGGGAATATTCATTTAAACTTCAGTGCTTATATTACTTCCTAAGTTTTTGATTCTTCGGGAAGCGACGTCAACAGTAGTTGCTAGTACGAAACGGGACGGAAATACTCACAAGCAGCTTCCCTTTCCCTAGTATGTAAAACAGCTCATGCCATTCTAATACACTCGAAATAGGACTGGATGTTTTTAAGCTTATTGGAAATGGACTGGGAAGAAAAAAAAAAAAGATGGAAACTGTGCATGGAATCCAGAGGAACAGCGATGGAGTAGTAAAGATGAAATAATCATGCTGAAGTTTTTAAATAATTTCATTTGTGATAAGTTTCTCTGAAGCTCACATCTTTTAACATAAAAACAGCATTTAGTTCGTCATGGAAATCTCACTTCATCTCTCCACAAAGTATTTATTTCTTTCCACTCGTACCAGCTTTTTTCATCCTTGCAAAAGTCCAATATTTTGCTGTAATAGCATAATGTGCAAGATTAATTATGGATTTTCATCACAATCTTTTTTTTTGTTTATAACCATTTAGAGTTTTCAAATAAACTTTATTTTCAGAATGTATTTTTGGTGTATTCAAATTAAAAGCTTGGAATTGATTAAATAGATCGCACTTCAGATATCTCATTCACTCGTTTCGTTGTATCGTCTGTCGTTTCTCACTTCTCCAATTAGTGGCTTATAGTTCCAAAAAATACATTTCGAGTCTTTCATTTTTCTGAATTCTTTTTCTACCGTAAATCAACAAATCAAAATACCAAAACTATCCAGATTTCTGAGCTTTTTGTGTTATTCGTTTGAAAAGTAGCTCGCTGAATATGGCCATTATCGGTTTCCTAAAGAAAAAAAAGCTTGTAATGCAGCCCTTCAATCAGTTTTTTGGACCCATTTGCTACTGCGCTTTGAAGTTAGCACTAAACTGTCTGGAAAATGAAAGGCGTTAAGACCAGTAAACTAGCTCTGCCATAACCTTCGACTTCAGTATTCCTTATCTATTTTCCAATAATATATATAGGAAATATAAATGAACATTTTCAGGTTTTTACTTGACCTTTTTTTCTATTTCCGTTTTTTCCCAACCGTCAGTTGCCTTTTTTTTTTTTTTTTTTTTTTTTTTTCCAAAGGCAAACTAGAGCGAGAAAGGACGAAATCGATATTAGAAGGAAGATAGTAGATATTAGGTATGCATCGGACACAGGATATTTTGCTTCTTCTCTTTTGCGATTGTGAGACATTCCAGAAAAAGCAATATTACATATTTGTCGTTTATTTTGGCTTTTTATTTACTTTGTAAAAGTAATTATTTCTCTGCTTTTTAAAAGAAATAATTTTGTGATGCTTTGATAAATATATCACATTCCAGTTGTGCCTTTAAAACGCCTAGTCTGAAAGTGATAATATAACTTATTAATCATTACTCTGGTTAAAATTTATAATATTTCTTGCTTGATAACAGCAATTTTTTCTTTTATAGCATCGTGCATAATTGAAATGTAAAAAGAAAAAGCTAATTTTGTAAAATATTTTCCATCGCTGTTTAAAATTTATTCTGACCAGTTATTGGAAATATCTATTCGTCAAGTTTATTTGATAGAATTAATTTTCGGTGCAAGTCTTTTTGAAACAGGAATAACCATCGGCTGCAATGAAAAATGTGAATAATTGGAAAGTATGCAGTCACTATAAATTATAGTGTCTAATTGAGATGGTGCATAATTTTCATGTATACATTGTACGATATCGGCTTGTGTGTAATATTTAAGCATTTAATCAAAAGTAAATATTTTTGTAAAAATGCACTTAAAATCGTTACACCGACAATTTATTGAAGTTTAAATTTAAATTTCAAGAAAAGCTTTTTTTTTGTCGTATATTTTGTCCCATTGCTTATTATATCAACGATATATACCACTCTATCCTAATCACTTTTCTCCTAAAAACTACGATATATTTACTGAAAGGTGTTTTCTATTTGGTGTTTTCAAATTTTCATTTGCATAAAGACCACTCAAGTAAATTCGGCCTAACTTGAATTTTATTGAGCAAGTCATTTTGTATCTCATCCCACTGCTTTTTCATTATTCTCATTTCAGTTACTGATTTTAAAATTTCAAAACAATTTTTTTTCCTTTCATTTAGACTAAAATCCTAGGTGCAGTAATAAAAATGCTGTAGTCGTCAGTCTTATATCTCGCTTACGCTCATTATTTACATGAAAAGGATTTGAGCTCAGAACAGAGAAACATCAGTGTTTTGATCGTTTGTGGGATTTTTAAATTCAAATACTTGTCAAAAGCGTAACTGCCTTCTTCGACGTTTTTTTTTTTTTTTTTTTTTTTTTTTTTCCAAATATAACAGTATAAATCAGTGCCATCTTTTAGTTTTTAGAGTACCTTGCTTTTTGTCATTATTTAGAAAGTTTGTAGAATAAATCCTTTCATTCCGACATGAAGTAAACATTAATGCAGTACATTGCGACATATTATATAAGTTGCAAATTGCAAATTTTATATAAAAATAAAGGGAACAGTTTTCGAGCTTCCAATTAATTTGGAAGTTTGATAAATGAGCATTTCACTGATGGCATGATAACATTTCCAATAACAAATTCAAAATAATAATGAAAGGTAGCAGTGGGAAGATAGATAAGAAGATCGGAATTCGAGAGTGCAATTGCTAGGAATTCGAAACCTTTGGTCAAGACATAAATGAGCTGTGAGCAAGCGTTCATGAATAAGTTTGTAATATTATACTAATAATGCTTCATTTGATTCTATATTTCGGTTTAAGCTCAGAATCAAAAAAAGATGGGACTCTGGAACTTTGTTCTGAAGCTTCTAGCGAGGAACTCAAATAAATTTGTAAAGAGAAAAAATTTGCAAGTTTTCATGCATATGATAAAAAACATTATTATTATGATAAAGGACGTGTCATACCTTCAGATACGTAGTCTTCCTAGCTGTTAAATAATCGCAGTATTTTTATCCAATTTCAGATCCAAGATTTAAATATATTATATTTTATCAGCTTCATCCTCTGAATTTCGTTTTTGAAACTTCAAATTCACTTCTTTGCAACTAAGACTTGAATAGAAAATGATTTTGATTTGTACTGACAATAATATATGATGTCTATCATTAATTCTCTTGTAACTCAGCAGGCTAATATGTAAATCGTTAAGGTAGGACCTTTTGCTTAACCTTATCTTCCACTTATATCATCTTTTGTACATATTCGCATAAACAATACAATACTTGTGTTACGCTGACTTTTATTTTCAATTTACTTAAGAAGAGAAGAAATAACTGAACGAATGACTGAACGAAATAAAATAACTGAACGAAATAGAATAACTGAACGAAATAGAATAACTGAACGAAATAGAATAACTGAACGAATGACTGAACGAAATAAAATAACTGAACGAATGACTGTGTTCAACACTTATTTTTCATTCATCATAGCTTTCGATGGCATATATTTTATTGTACTATTTCCCTTTTACTTTCTTTTTGTGAATTTTTTGGAAAAATGAAGTTCTGAACTGTCTGTTCAAAAAACAAACAGTGCGTTTAAAATTTAAAAAGCAAGAAATGAATGCATATGGGGGATAAATATTTGGATAGACTGAGAATTAGTTACACAACAGACGTCATTATTAATATCCCATGATTTTCCGTCTTCCAAAATAGAGAAAGAAAAAAAAAAAAAAAAAACTAAAAATTTAAAAAAAAAACAGCTTTCTTTAGTTTCACTGGATTTTGAAATTTTTGTTTTTTTCGTCTTTTTTTTTTTTTGCAGCTTAAAAAAATAATTATTGATCGACTATATGCAAAATTAGTCTTCCTCTATAAGCTAAAACCAGATATTTTTAAGTTTGCAATGGTATAATAAATATGATATGAGAGCATAACTGATAAATATTGATTTATCATTAATATATTTTGGACATTATCTTGCATTTACCAAAAATCATAAATGGGATAAGTTGTATTAAAGAAATGTGATCAAGTTTCTGATTTCCAAAGAATAATTTAGAAATTAGAACAGATCTTTTACCATCACAGAATCTTCATTTAAACAATGATTGATAGCTCTTTAAATACATTCAATACGTAAAATATTTGTGAATATGAATATTTTTAAATTTTCCAATAAAAATTGAAGAAGGCAATTCCTTTTGTAATAATAACAATAATTTTTTATTATTATTATTAAAAAAGACAAATATTATCATTATTACATATTTCTTTTATCCAATAATTAACTGCTTCATTTAATTACACTTCTCAGTTTGGAAATCTTTCCAATATCGAAATTTTTGCTGTGCAATGCCTTCTTTATATCCTACTGATGTTCAGGATCAAAGAAAATATTTAACATGGAAAATGTTTTAAAAATATGAGGAATGCACTAAAGGTTTGAAAATCGCTGACTTTCCTTTTTCTTTTAAAAAAATAAAAGGCAAGTGAAATAATAAAGTAAACTTATTTTTCAAAAAGTTAGAAAAGATTCAAAAAAAGAGAAAAATAAAATGAAATAAATAATTAAAAAAAAGAAAAAATATTGAATTTATGTTCTGCTCACATAAAGCACTAATCATTCATTTTCAGTCTTGAGAATACCTTTTCGAGATGATGAAAAATAAGAATACTTTTCTGTCCAGCACAATGAGAGAAAAAGAAATTATTAGGAGTGTCTTTTCTCGAATATTTTGAAAATACACCACTAATTTCACTGAAAAAGCATTTAATTATTTCTAATCAGGTCTGATGCTTAATTCCGGAATGGCCAAACTGTTGAGTATTTTGGACTGAATATGAAGTCCTGAAATTTGAAATTTTTCTATGGCTCTCTGTTGGAGTAAATTGATAATCAATTAATTGAAACAACTTTCAGCTAACTAAAAGCACATGGATTGTTTTTTAAAGCACTGTGAAATGATCACTAGTTTAGACAAGAGTGATAGCAAACTTGATTATAGACTCTGATGAAAATTAAACCTTTCTTTTTCACTTCAATATTTTTCAGTAGATAAATATTATTTACTTGGCTAGAAAACTTATAACTGATTGCTGATGATATCCCAGGATGCCGTGCTTTAGGCATTCAGAGGATCCTTGCACTTTCGTAATGGAACAAAGTCACCTTCATGAAAGAAATTACTAATGCTGATAGCTAGACTGACTTATCGTTTTGTTTTGTCGGTTTTTGTCTTTCTTAAAAATTTGTAAATTTCCAACAGTTATTGTTTAAAATGTTTTACAAATCACTTTATGATAATTAAACTATTCTGTTAATTATACCATTTATCCAATTTTTATCATATATTTTATGCACTTACAGAATGATTTACATTAAAAATCATTGTTGCAATCGTAGATGAGTAATGATTGATGATAATTAATAACATGTGCTAATTGAAAACTTCCATTGATGTCTGATTTCAAATAAACTATTTTTATTGAATTTAATTTGTTATTTGCATCGTTTCAGTGAAATTTACTATTAGTCCTTTTTTTTTTTTTATTCGCTATTTGAAATTTTGGACTTAAATCTAAGAGTTTTAGGTTGCTGTCTAAAATAAAATAAAAATAAAAGAAACAGTTTATGATGGAATATGACTTGCCCAAAAATTTGACCGATCTTTCTTCGAATTATACTTTTAAATGGATGGAAATTATTGAAACTGGGAGTGATACATGTATCGAAAGCTTTTGCCAAAAACAAAATGGCTTCTTTCCTTACATTTGTCAGATTTATTATAGGTATAATTCATATGTTAAGTTTCTAAAACAAAAAAATCGGCATAATTATTTTCTGTTTTTTTTTTTTTTTCGAGAAATTTCACTAAAGTTCTAATATTTTCATTCCTCCAGGTTTGATCATTATGCTACCAAATTTAATAAACCTGTCAAATCATGATGAAGTATATAATGAAATACTTTATTTCGAATTCCTACAATTGCTTGGCATTTAATTTCCGTCACTTCTTTTCTAAGATGATTTCTCGAAGTTGTATCATTACTATACATAATTATCTTTACATTTAGGCACTACAAATTAGTGGTGGGAAAAAAGAAGTTGTTTCAAAGAATATTTTAAATATGAGATTATAAGACAAATTTGTTATTACGTTTGATTCAAATAAGTTAAAAGCTATTAAATTAGCAATAAGAAATGAAAAATTAGAAATTATACAGCATTGTAATATTCATTCTTCTGATAAAAAATTTCTTTAATGGTTAGTTCCAGAATTTAATTTATAAGCTTTAACATTTTATGCCGATTTGATATACTGGTATGGATAGCGTTTGGTGAAATATCTGTGCTAGCATAATCAGTAAATAATCACCCCTTGCAAATTATCAGTACTCAGTAAGTTTGAAGACTTCCTGACAAATGATAGGTGCTGAGGAAAGTCGTATCATTGTTTGCCTTTATGCTGAAAATTTTTAAAGATTTTTTATTTCCAGAAGATTTGCAGCTCTTCCCTCTTGAACAGTTGTCATCATATTTTTGATACTCGAGTAAGTGAAGAAAGTTATGGTACTAGTAAGCGCTGAAAAATTGAAAAAAATTAAAAATGATGGCTTGTACCTGCCGCAGTTTGAAAAGGATTCATGTGGCGTTGGCTTCGTCGCATCAATTCATGGCATCGCCACCCATCAAGTAATGGCAATTTTTCATGATGATTGCTTGCTTTAAACTTATTTATTTCATTTAAGGATTTTTTCTCACAAGAAGAATATCATTTTTGTTGAACTTATCGTAAAAATAAATCGATGGTAATTTTATCAGTAAATCTCTCATTACGATCATACGGCTGCAAGTTTTCATCCTTACCAGTTCTTGCATAATTTTTACGAGAAATATTTTGCATTTTTCAGATTTTGTGTGACGGACGAACAATGCTGGAACGTTTGGCACATCGTGGAGCATGCGCTTGCGATAACGATTCCGGTGATGGTGCAGGAGTGATGACTGCTATACCGGATGCACTGTATCGAAAGGATCTTCGAAAGTGGCTAAATCATAATTCACTATTTCTGTTCACATTTCTCAGATGCTAGATCACTCTTTCTTCTCGTAATCAATGTCTAATGGACAAAACAAATAGAAAAAGTAATATCTAAATTATATGAATAGTTCTGATTCCCGGTAATCTTTCCATGTACGGTATAATATTGCAGTAGTGAAGATGAAATTGAATTACCACCGGTTGGTGAATATGCGACAGGCCTACTCTTTCTCAAAAATGATTCGTATGAACAAGCCATTGAAGCATTCACCGATCTCGCCAAAGGATGTAATTTGAGGGTCATTGCTTGGCGTAAATTACAAACAAATCCGGAAAAAATTGGAGCTGAGGCACGGAAAACAGAACCTTGTATTCGGCAGGTATAATTACCATTTTTATTGCCACATTTTTTCCTCTACCTTTTGAATGTGCCCATTTTTCTACAATTTTCTAATTTTCAATTTTAAAAATTCACTTTACCTTTTATATTTCAGGTATTTATTACAGCACCGTATGCTGGTACGGATGCGGAACTCTTTCGGCGGAACATTTATGTACTACGGAAACAAGCTGTTGTACAGTTGGCCAAACAAAAAATTGAATGCTATGTCGTATCTCTTAATAATTCAACCATTGTTTATAAGGTTAGCCAGAGGTCAATATTTCATTAAGATCTTTGATATAATTTTTGGTAAAATTGTAAAACTTCATTCTGATTTGGTTTTGAGATGGCAATGATGAGAGACTGCCATTTAAGCAGAAATTCGTACAAAATGATTGCGGAAACAGGTCACGGTCGTTAATATACTTTCCTACTTTTATCAGGGACAATTTACACCTAATCAACTCTATCAGTATTATTCGGATTTATCGAATCCGGAATATGTATCACATATGGCAATGGTTCACAGTCGCTTTTCAACAAACACTTTTCCATCATGGTGTAGAGCACAACCACATCGGTAATTAATACTTAACTTCTAAGTAAAATAGAAATGAAAATGTAACCCTTCATATGTTTCCTGACTGCTGGTGACTTTGAAAATTCTTTACAGTAATTGATAATATTTCAATCTATCTGTTTACCTTACACCTGTTCATTGGTTAACATGGTCTGCAAATTTTGATACGCTATGAACATTTGATTAAAACCATTGAATCACTCATTAACAAATTTCCAAACGAACAGGATGATTGCTCACAATGGTGAAATTAACACTTTGCGTGGAAACATTAATTTCATGCATGCTCGTGAAGGCGTTATGAGAAGTCAAGCGTACGGCGATGATCTTCAGAAACTGTAACTTTTTTTTGCTTGTAGTAAAATTCTTACCGATAAACATCAGGAAAGGGTACTATAGGAGGAAGTCATCTGAACAAAGAAATCAGATTAGCATTAAAGAAAATAAGCCACATTCATCGTGCTGAACTTGTACATTCATTTCAAGAATTTGATCTTCTTTCTTTTCAGCATTAATAATTTCAATGTTTCATGTATCCGGTTGTTGAACATGATATGTCGGATTCTGGATGCTTCGATAATGTGTTGGAATTTTTGGTGCATGCTGGCAATCGTTGTTTGCCAGAAGCTGCCATGACAATGGTTCCAGAAGCTTGGGAAAACGATGAGGTAATTTGGAGTAAGCTGGATAACTGAAATTTCTACTAACCAGTTTAACCCATTGGATAAATCAAATACAACAACCGCATACTCTTTTGCTGTTTTTAGCATTCATTTTTGTTGCTCTTAGTCCAGCTTAATTAAATTGAGGACTGGCCAATAGAAAAAGTACTTCTTGAAATTCATAACAATAAAGTGATTGTTTTGAAAGACACTTTCTAAGTAACAATGACAGTACAGTTGTTACTGCTCTTACAAGAATTCAATATTTTGATGGATTCTAGAAACTAAAAATTATCACAAAGTGCTTAACACATTTAAATACGTTTCGTCTTAATCATTTTTTTGCGGTATCATCTTATCACAGTTCAAAGCTGATATCATTTGCACTCACAGGCACTTTTTGTCAGCTTTTTGAACTGAAGCATTGAACTAATCTGTTCTAACTCTAGCCGACTTTTCCCTTGTTAAGTTACTTGTACCATATGCTTTCGTCAACAGTATGGCAAAATAAAAATCACATAGAACCAGGAAAGAATTCCGGAAATATTATTTGAATTTTATTTTTATCTCATTCTTGAATGTGATATTGAAATTATGGTCTAAACGATACGAGAGCAAATTATATCTAATTTTTTTTTTTATACGATATTTTTAAACAGGAAATGGCTCCGGAAAAACGAGCGTTTTACAGGTGGGCTGCAATGCTAATGGAGCCATGGGATGGACCAGGTAAACTCTTCATTTTTACTTTTTGCGCATTTTGAATCCCCTAAGTTACATTGCCCCCTATTTCATGATTCATTATTAAGAAAAAAAAGCTATTGCAGCGTTAATGACATTTTCGGATGGGCGTTATATTGGAGCAATTCTCGACCGTAACGGTTTGAGGCCAGCCCGCTTCTATATTACGAAGGATGAGCATATTTTCTTGGCCAGTGAAGTAGGTGTGGTCGATTTGGCTGAGGAAAATATAACACGAAAGGTCAGATATTGTTGAATATTTTATTAGCAGATGTTGCACAGAGTCAGAATCACACCTTTTGTCCTTTAATTTTTATCTATCCAATTAACTACGAACCATTTTGCAACTTACCTAATTACTTGTGTGTTTCATTATATCTGCTCATAAAACTAGGCATGTTAATTTTTTTTACATCAATGACCAGAATATTTTAAACTTTTAGTATTTTAAATATTTTAAACTACTTAACAGTAGTAAAATTGACAAAAAATGGTTTTTTGTATGATAGTCATTTTATGATTAAACAGCCTATCAAAATCATTAAAAATGATCATAGGGTTATCGGAGAGGGACAAACGGCAGCCCAGTGTGGAAATTTTAATACCATTAGATAATTGAAACAGTGATGAA